>JAYMTA010000216.1:0-34633 GCA_036897625.1 Pelargonium cotyledonis | reverse complement strand
CTTTACCTTAGAAATATTGCGCAAACTGAGAAATCTCATGATGATTTAGGGTTAGTCTGTATTCTAGAAATCCCTACGTAACTAAAGTCAAAAAAGGGATCCTGCCCTTTTTACTAAAAAAACTTTAAGGGTATACCTTATTCTTATTACCAATAAATAATTAGTGAAGCCCCTCAAAACTTAAAACTTTTATAAAAAGCTAAAAAAATAGGTACCTTTTAAACTATGGATATAATATTAATCAAGACTGCATTTCCCTATAAACAATGTGATATTACACAAGACCCACTTATAAGGAATTTCAAAGCCAAGGCTTCTTTAGTAAGAGGTAATATAAATTCTTAATATAGCACAAAAAAGATCCTTGAAAGGTCAACCCTTCTTCTGTATAACAGGACCCATAATATTCTCTGCCTAAAATACACTGTAACTAAAAACAGGAGAGGATCTATACAAAAAACTTGCTTGGTTTATGTATAGAACTTCCGAGCGTTCTGATAGAAAAGAATCCTGAACTTCTATAACTAGTTGCTGTAAGGTTTTAGCTTTAATTAAGAATTAAGTAAGGGCTACTTAAACCCATGGCCTTTCTTTTAAACACACTTTGATTTACCGAATTAAACTTGAATGAAAAAAAAAGTCAACTAGTATACACCTCCTAACGTAGGATTCCTTATATAGTAAAAAGTAGAGTAAAGAATTTAAGAATTGTATTAATATAAAAAAAAAAAAAAAGGAAGCTCTTGTTACATGTTCATAAAGAGTTTTTTCGGGTTTCTAGGCTAGTAGAGTCACTTTTTTTATAGAATGTTATATAGCAACAGCCCTAGTTTTCGATAGGGTATTAGGAGAATAAGAAAGGCTTTGAGATACCATATGAGACTAATAGAATTAATTTATACTGATTCAGGAACTTCTGTTTAAAATTCTTTTGATCATATTTTCGGTGCTGCTTTATTTACTACATGGATATCCCTCACCCTAAAATATCATAACTTGGAAACTAAATCTTCTATTAAGTGAATTTTAAGATTCTAAAAAGAGTACTCTTTTGTTTGCTATTATTTAAATGAAATCCCTGCAGATCCGTGAGACGAGTTAAAGCCCACAAAAAGGGCTTACAGACAGAGTTTTTAATAACCATTACACTTCCTGGAGGTTCTCTTAATCAAAAACCAAAAATGCTTAGAATGCTCTTATTTTCATTTGACTACAGGGGTTTTTTTTGAGTCTCATCTTAATTAAATTTATTTTGAGTTGCATAGCACGGGGGCTCCCTTTTAGAAAGACTTCTGTATCTGTGGACTTATTCTAATAGAGCGTTCGGCCCATTTTCTGAGATTACGCTCCCTAAAAAACTTAAAAGGGGTAACATTCTTCATTTAGAAACCCTTATATCTCGCCATAATCTCGATTTTTTAAACTATAGTGAAGTTGACCCTGCCCGGACTATTCAAAAGCGAAGTAAGACCTTACAGAATTTCTTACATTTAGCAAACTGCCAGGAAAGGAGCAATAGTCTCCTCTAAGTATGTACTTACTTTTTATAATGATTCAGGACTTTTTTGGTATCTCCATAAAAAGGTTTATGATAGGTACTGCGTATTTTTAATAAAGTATAAGAATAAAAAAAGTATCCCTTTGCGTTGTATTTTAAGTTCCAGTAAGGTTGAAAGGGGGCTCGTGCCTACCTATAGAGGGTTACTCTATTAGATTTTCTTTACTTGAGATTTCACAAGGACGGGAAATAAAAGACATTTTCGAATAAATATGAGATGAAGGAACAAATTCCCGTATGGAAGCTTTTGTAATCTTAGCTATTAAAGTACTGAAACTGGATCCACAGCCTAGTAAACTAGGGTTTCCTTATGAGACTTTGGGCTGCAAGAAGCCGGCCCCCTGTGTTTTACTGTAGGATAAATATATTCTGAAACGAAATTTAAGTACGAGTTTCATGATTATAAAAAGGTTATAGGACTCGAAGGGGGTGTTCTTAAAATAGAGTCCGCGGGTTTTCAGACGCAAATGAGGGTGCTTTAGAGTAGAGGGGTCCTAGGAAGTTAAAATTTAAGATAGGAATCTTTTTCTGTTCCGGTAAAGGGAATGCTATACAACTTGAGCCCTTTGGCTTTATTCAATTAGGATATAACTCGATAGTAATATATGACACAGCCCTCCTTCTGTATTGGGAGGCTAATATCTTTCACTTCATTACCCTAGTTAGTATAAGCAGTATATATGTTCGAACTAGAAAAAAAGAGCCAAATAAAGGATATAGAAACGTTAGGAGTTAAGCCTTTTAATTACTTAATTGTTAAATACGACTTCACTTTCTGGGAAACCCCTCTCGAGCCTATAGCCAGAGGTTATTTAGCCCTTGTAACAAGTATATTATCAACTAGGATTAGCCGTTTACAAACTCCTCTTACTTTAATAGCTACACAGCTGCTTTAGGATTCATAATCAGAGGAACACAAAAGCTTTATCTCTTCCTTAATAGGATTCTTGCTTGTTAGGAAATCCCCATTTAGCTACAGATCCAGTAAATCCAAATAAAAGGAACTTCTTTGGGTATCCATTTCCCTCTAATCTAGCTAAGCTAACTTCCTCAAGAGAATGCCCTGCAGTAACAGAACACCGAAGACATTAGCTGTAAGTTTCTAATCCCATAGGACTGACTCATTTAAGACTTAGAAATCTATAAATCTACCTTTCCTTTACTTGAACTTTTCCCGGCTTTCTAAGGAGTCATTTACTAGTTACAGTTCTAGAACTCCCCCCAACTTACGAACTAGGAAAGCTGTCCTTTAATTAACTTTTAAGGAAGCTATCTATTTAGTAATGTTTAGAAAGTATAAAGGAATCCTATAACATCAAATACAACAAATAGAACTCTCTACTACTATGGATATAATACTACTATATACTTCCTAACAATCCCCCAGTAATACAGTAAGTACAAAAGCTAGAGGGAACAAGAAGCCTAGTACCCATAAGAAGAATCTTAAGACAGGTAGTATAGCTCTAAAAACTACAACTAAGATACAGAGTCTTCTAGCTCTGAGGAAAGGTAAAGCAGCCAATAAAACTCAGTTACAGAAGAGTAAGATAGGTTCAGGTAAGAGTAAGGCTTTCGCTATAATTATTAAAGAAAGCAAGTTTAGCTATGAATAAGAGGCTTTTGGTTATAAAGTAAGGGGTTCTTTTATATTACTTTGTTTCAAGTGTTTCAATTCCCGATACTTACAATTTTTTGAGTAGGAGTTTGTGTAGTTGTTCCGTGCTTTTTTTTGTACTCTAGTTAAAAGTAGTTAATTAAAAAGGAAAGTTTTTTTTTGCTTCGCCTTTTCTGAACTTAAGAAGGATTTTACTCTTTATTGCTGGGCTAGAGACACGGGCCGGTTTTTTCTAACTTTCTTTATTCAAATTCACAAATTTCAAGTATTGACAGTCGTAAACTTTAACTTCTTAATTAAAGGTACAAATATTTAAATTGGGAAGCTTCTCCTTTAATTTCAAGGGGTTTATACTTCAGCCACTTATTTTTAACAGCGGGTAACACCCTCGAGGGTCTAGTCCAAGGGGGCTTAACTGTATGTCAAATTTCCTAACGGAGTTTGGCTTGTAGTATAATTTTATTTTCTAATTCAAGTTTCTAAGAGTTACTTTTTGATAATAACTTTATACACGTCGACTTTGTTTCCGTATTTATTATCCCAGCAAGAAAGCTTAAGTAAGGGATTACGATTGTAAGATTGATAGAGAAAGCGCAAGCGAAATCGGGATATCTATCTAGCTTCACGCAGGGGATAGCCTTTATAATGGAAATTTGTGGCTGATAAAAAAGCATACATCAGGTAAGAGAACCAGGCCTTATTAAGTAAGGGTTTTTGGGAAAATCTAGTATAGAAAAGAAAAGCCGAATGTAGGCAAGATCCCTTTTGAAGAAAAGGAAAACTAGAGGCTCACTAAAAGACTAAGAGAAGACCCCACAGCGCTTAAAGAGGTTTGTATTGACATATTATTCCAGTAGAAAATCTTTTCGAAAAGCAAGAATAACTAAAAGTATAGATGAGATATTCCTGGGGTTTCCGTTGTAAAAGCAGGGAAGTCTTACCTTTAGTTATAAGGTATCGACCCTATTTGTATACTCTAGATTACGAGTTTCTTATATGTAACTTCTAGTAGATCCGAGGAAAGCCCTGAATAAGCAAATTCCTATAAATAGGCGAAGCCTGGAAGTAAGTCAAATCTAATCTAAAGCTTCAAGATTGAAACCTCCCGGCTTAAGGGTAGTTGTATTTTTGTTATTTATGTTTCGAATTAAGTAAGGGGTCTTTTTAATAATGAATCGGAAACCCTGACTTTTACTTGTTATAAGAGTAAGAACTCAAATATGGGTACCGTCGAAAAAGTAACAGTGCCCGCGCATCTAAAATAAGGGACTCCTACCAATAGGATTTTCTTATAATAAGCGAGACCGGTAAGAGGGATAACCTAAGGGCTTTATTTAAGGAATAGCATATGGGGCGACCTACATCCATTAGCTTAGAATGAATAGCGAGATCTTAACAAAGTAATAATAGAGTTTTCTACTAGACGACGTGTTCCTGCAGTATTTTTTAATTTTAATCTCATTGTTTTGGCAAGCTTTATTAACGTGAATCCGCCAACCCCACGTATCACAAAGCACTACCAGTAGTGGAATTGTCAAGCTTTTATAAGAGTCCTTTTTTTTTTCAATATACCTATAGTGCTAAATTTAATTTAATAGAAGCTCTATATTATGTATTCTTAATTTGACCAATTAACCCTAGTTAAGTAAGGATAGCAGCACAAAAACAGCTAGCGCCCTTCTAAATGCATTTACAAAACCTACTACTTATATAGTAAACCCCCGGTTATATTAATAGAGAAGAGCAGCTAATCAACAAATTAAAAAATATCTATAAAAACGCAACTTCATGTAGTCAAACCTTTCACAGCTGTAGCAAAAGGGGAATCTATTTCTCAAGATACAAATTGACTTTAGTACGAGTTCCTTTAATATTACAAACTTCTGACAAAAATTCAATTCTTCGATCCATCCCCTATAGATTGTATTTCTTAGCAAAAGGAACTTCTATTTATTTATTTTTGGGCGGGCTCAGGCCCACTAAAGTAGCAAATAAAAGCCAACTTAAAGCGTAGAATATTAGGGTGTAAAAGTCAAATCAAATTAGTAGTTAATTAGGAGAGCCCTTACTTGAACATGATCTAGTTATAAAGCCCGGTAGAGGAACAGGTACCCATTTGTTTGAGTTGTAACTGTGGGTAGCTACAAAGTCCTCAAATAAGTTTTTATTTTTAATAGTTAATAGGGGGAGTTATTATTTATAATAAGGAGGTCGTATACATCTATTCAACGAAGCTTTGCGGAGAACCCGACCCCTTACAAAAAAAATTTTTGAAATAAAAAAAGCTCCTATAACAAGGAAATACTAAAACTCTTACCTTGCTCTACTCTATTACATATGGCTTTTTTTGTATTCTACATTTCCTACCGGTAGTTATAGTAGGTTGATTTCTCATTGTATATACTATACTTGTACAAACCCCTTACTTTTCTTTTTTTACAGATGACTATCATCCAAGTCTCCTGTAAGTCAACCCCTTTAATAAAATAATAAGGGGGCTATAAAAGAATACTCATTTACGTACAAACGAAGTTTTTTCCTTGTTACAAGATACTTCTCTGGAATTTCTAATCTAATTAGTACTACTTTGCTAATATTCTTTTTAAGGGATACCTCTAGAGTTTTTAGTGTATTGAAGCGCACTGTTCTGGCAGTATAAACTTTAACCATAAAAAAAAGCAAGAGATCTAAGGAGAATTGCCTTAATCTACCAAGATTTTCCTTTTTTGCAAAGCTTCCTGGTCGTACTCTAGACAAATAAATGAAACCTCAATTGTAAAAGTATACAAGAATCGTTCCCTTCAGTATACTGAAAGGATCCTTTATAACTCACGAGTTTTAGGACCCAGAAACCCTGAGTTCTTAATATTCATCGAAGCTAAATGAACTTGATATCCAATAGGTTACACCGCAGGATTCCCTGCAAAATACTAGAAACCTAAAAACTTATTAGGCTGAAGTTAATTTCCCTGCCCATAGCGAAGCTTTAATAAGTATGCAGTTGCGGCAAAACTTAAGCCTGTATTTAGACTTTTTCGTAAAGAACAAAAAAAGAAGCTATAGGTTACTCATAAGTATAAACTCGAATAGAAATGACTCCATATAAGGCTACAGAAAAGCTCCCGGCAAGAATTAGTTGTGTGAAGCCCTGCCATAAAGGATACTCTTTTAAAAGCATTCTCTTTAACTTGGTTATAACTTAGATATGCGCGCTGCTATAGCTAAACTCCCGGTTTTAATACCTTACATAATCGGGTACCTCTCTAAGTCTTGATAGCCCTCTGGTCCTAGTCTTCTGCAGCCCTTTCTAACGAGCCCCACTCTTATTGTAGCCTGTACCTTTCATGTTACTCTTCTTCTTAGCAGCTACTCCTCTTATAAGGATAAGGATTCCCCAGAGCTAATGTACTACTCTTATGCAGCTTACCTTCTTATGGGATATACTTTTCTTGTTAGCTATTGTAGTTATACTAATAATACAGTACCTCTTTATTATACTTCTATTAGATAGTTAAGGAATAAATAGTAATAGATTGTAAGGAGTTCTTTTATCTTATATTATAGTTATAGAGTAGTAGTCTTGCTGTTTCTAAAAAGAAAGGTATTCTAAAGCATCTGAAAACAGACCCCACCAAAAAAAACCCCGACATCAGGGCACCTAAACTACAGATAAAAGACATTTAGATAGTCACTCTAACTAGGTTGAATCGGTATTCCTTATTTAAGCAATGAGGGAATATCCTTAAAAGGGAAACTCTATAATATATTAGAATCCATAAGTGCAGGGAATAGGAATAGCTTGCAGGGTATCCCTTTATAGAATCAGTTTAATGGTCTTTGCCAGGTCAGCCAGGTTTCTTTCGAACAATTCTTTGAATGAAGCTATTTGTTTTTAGAGACACTCATAATCTTAAAATAAAAAGTTCCCAGATAATAAGTTATTTTAGATTTTTAGAAAGGAGTTCAATCAAGATTTATTATTATTCCAGTATTCTGGGTTTGTATTGCTAGCAAGGAACATACATATTTTCTATATTCTATATTTGAGAGTTTTCCTTACCTTAAAGATTCCGAACTATCTGGTAAAGGAGTTATCCGATAATGTATTCCTGTAAGCAGATATATCAGTATAGCTAACGAGTAATTCATCTAATGGAAAGCTTCTCTTTGTAAGCAAGTTAGTTTATCTGATATAAAGATTCCTGATAGCTGGTACAGGATAACCGATTTTGGAGTATCATATTACTAAGTAAGGTTCAATAAGAATTGTAGCATAGCTATCTGAAAGCTATGAATTTGTATTTTTTGTTTTGTATTAGTTCTTTAACATGTTTGTTAATGGAAACCAGGCTCTGTATTGAAAGGAGTTTCCTAAGTCTTAATGCGCATGGAATATCTCTTATTGTAGCTCTTGCTCTTGGCCTTGGCAAAGTAAGCTTTGTGAGAGTATATACCTTTTATAGAACAGATAGTTTAGGTAGTTACTACTTCTGAATGGTATTCTTTTCTAATAGTTCTAATAGCCGGTTAAAGGCTTCTAAGACTGAATATTCCTTCTTTTGCAAGGCAGCTTCTTTTAAGTATCTCAATCTCACCAAAATATATAAATTTTAGGAGTAATACTAATACAATATAGCTACAAAGAATACATTAGCTACAACAGGTAACAAACAATAAGACAGGTCTTTCTTCTCTTTCTTGCCCTTTGATTATCCTGAATATAGTATAGAAGGAATTCTAAAGCATGCATATTAGGACTCCAAAAGGTTTCCGTAAGATTACAGAGTAGCTAAATAGGCACTCTGGATAGTCAATTAGGGTCTTATTTTCAGGATCTATTGAATCCGGTATTAGTTTCCTTTTTAAGTTTGAAAGTCTTTAGGGTTCTGGATTTCTAGATAGTAAGATTTTTTTTTGGAAAGAAGTTAAGCCAAGCGCTTAGTTGAGGTAGCCTCTCTCTATCTAGGGCAGTGACTAGGGAAGTCTAAAGATTAAGTAATTGCAAAATAAATCCAGGCTCTTATATAATTTGGAAATACGGGAAATCCTACTTTTCTGGGTTAATTTGGGTTAAATGTAACTGCTTACAAGGTATCTCTGAACTGCAAGAATTTAAGGAAGTCCTGAAGCGTATAGAAGGTGTCCTGGGCTTATTTAGGATTATCAAGTGTAAATTTAGTAACTCTTATCTGGATAATGAAAGGTTTTAGAGGCTTGCTAATTATCGGAATCAACCTCACAATATCCACAAATTATTTAATGCCATTTAGAAAGCCTCATCGCAAGTATTCTATACCTTGTAACAAGAGTTAACTTTTGGAGACCTTTCATAGGTAGAGTCAATCTTTCATCTTTCCTATGTTTTAGAATAAACCCTCTTTAATTAGAAAAACTATCAATGAGATTTCCTAAGGGCCTTTTTAGATTACCTTTCTTGCTTAAAGCTTAAAGGTGATGGGAGAATGGGAGAGCAAGTAACTCTTTAAATACATCCCTCCCGCCTTTTGTGCTTATCATTAAGTGCGGATAGAACCTTAGTACATAAGGAGTACGTCCTTCTTACCGCTTGAGGGTCATCCGAAGAAGGTTAACACATAATAGTATTTTGATAGTACATACCACACATTATAGGACTTACTCTTTCTTTTATTCCGAATCGTCACCACCCCCAATCTTCATAGCTGTAACTCGTTTCTTACTCTCATTCTTAGTTACACTACCTACTTTACCAGAAACACCAATAACTACAGCAAAAACAGGCTTTCGCTTTACTACTAGAAACAAGCAAATGACTCTACTTTAGCTTGAGTTCCTGCCTAACTACTTATACTAACTAGATTCTCCACCTATTCATTACTAAATATTCCTTAGATTTCTTTCCCTGATTAAGGCAACAAGGGTAATACCCCAACAACAATTTGACTCTATTTACTAGATAAGACCTAAAAAGCAACCCGATTTTCCCTATAAAATCACAAATTATGTTTTATATAGCTGTGAAAACAATAAAGTGAAAGTTTTTCCTTTTTTGTGATGGTTACAATGTAAGGTTAACTATACTAATAACTGCTAAATGCCTTACCCTCCTTCCGCTTCGCTGCAGTCACAATGACTCTTTATCTTTCTACTAAGGGTTATCTCCTCCAGAGCATAAGCAGTTAGCAGGAGGAATGTCCTTTACTATTATCTAACACTATCTAATACAACAATTAATAAAAACAAGTAATACAATATAAGACTTTCTTATCTGATATTATCTATACATATTAATTATATACACTAAGTACAAGAATACAGTAACTCCAAAAGACAAAGAACCTCTTAGAAGAAGACAGGCTACAAGAATACACCTAGTATTTTTCTTACTATTCTATTTGGATTCCTCTAACTCCTATATATTATAAATTATTAAAGCTCCTAAGACTCATTTAGAAGGAAGGGGGTATGCGAAGTAAGTCAGTTTTTTATGTTTCCAGGTTTGAGAGAAAGTAGTTTTTACTATAACTTCCTTCCCTCACCAAGGTTTCATGTATGATAAATCCTTATATTAAAGTCCGATAAGACCCACAAGAATATATACTCCCTTAACCTTATTTATTAAAACCAAAAAGCTTTATTTTTACTTTTTTACTATAGAACTATTACGACTCGAACCCGCGAAAGTTTTCTTAAGAGGACCCCGGTGAACCTTCCAGAAGGAGGAGATTTTTGCTCATGTTAACTAAACATCTCACTGTTAACAGTCAAGCGCCGGGTACTGGAATATCCGGGTTACTCCAGTTGAACCTTTAACATGTTAAGTAAAACCCGTTGATCGATCAAATAAAAGAAAAAGAGATAAAGATTGTACTTCGCTATACTCTTAAATTTACACCTTAACTATACTTACTACATTGGAAGCATACACTAAAAACTCTTACTTTTTATATAAAGTTATTCTAGCTAAAATGGGTTTGTATTGATTAAGTTCTTAAAGAGGTACACGTGATAGCTTTCTTAAAAACGTAATAACTTGATTAATGCTGTAAAAGTACTAAAAAGTTTAGTGTTAGTTTTAAATATCTCAGCTTTACAAAAAGTTCTCGCTAATTTAGTCTCTTAATTTATAAAAGTTATCCTTTATCTTTTCATTAGGCTTAGTGTCCTGGTCTCATATGAAGCAAGATCTTTCTCTAAGAGCTTTTCTATCTACTCCTGGTACAGGCCTTAAACCCCTTCTGTTAAAGCTAGCTCGGGATTATATAATAGAAAAGATAATATGATAAAGCAGTACACTAATAAAAATCGGGTTCTTTTGCTTGCTCCTATAGTAAAGGACTCTTTCAAAAATCTTTTAAAACTAAACAAGAGATAGGCGAGGTCTACTACTAAATACGAGAATTACTAAAGGTTAGAGATACACACTATTATGATTTCAGTTACATTGGGGAATCCCTTTAATATAGCATATCCTGTTATAACTAGTGAGTGATTGCCAAAAGGAATTCTTATAACTATAATATAGAACTCAATTATGAAACGGAAACCTCTTACTCTGGTTTAGCCGGTAATTTTAGGATAAGTCAACAACTTTAGCGATTAAGGATCTGTAAGGAAACTCATTTCTTAATTAAGCTCTCGAAATCATACAAATAATAATAAGAAGTTTATTTTCACTATACTACCTTACTTAAGTAATCCCACCATGTTTATTTTAGGCAAAAGATAGGGTTTTTAAAGTTTTCTATTCGAATATTTCTTCCACTAATGTATACACAGCTATTAATTTTTTTAGTAACAAAACGCATATCCCCAGCTTTATACTAGGACTCTATGGACCTGTTTGGTATTCTTTCCTCATAGGATACATATCTTAAAAACCATATGAATATACATGTTTTCCGTGGCTTGGCAGTTCCATATAGTAATCTTGTGTGAGAAGCGTTCCGCTTTAGAGGATCCTCTTATTTTACCATACCCCATATCCTACTATTTAGTTCCTTTAGGAAGAATACACAATTTAAAAGTGTTAGATTACATAAACCAGCAGCTATTGCTAAGGTATTACAGGCAAAAAAAATGAAAATTATTTAGTTTGTGATATCAAGTAGATACTTAATATTCTTTGTCTCCATAAGCACTCCATTAAAAATATATGAAATTTTTATATGAGTTAATCGGGTTTTGATATCGGGAGGGTATCCCTTAATATACCTTAAACAAGTCATAAGTAAGCGAAAGACGTTTCCAGTATTTTAGCATATACTTACAAAAAATTTTATAGGATTAGAATACAATTCATAAACATAGCTAGCTCAAGGAGTACTAATGCAAAAAAGGGTTTCACTTGATAATTTTAGTCAAAATATGCGAGTCTCTTGGTTATCGCTTTCTTATTTTACCTAAGGCGGCTTTCCGAAACTAAAGTAAAAAAGAGAGAGAATCCCGACTCGTAAACTTATTGGAAAAGATATATATCATATCACTCTATCCTGGCTCTGGTAAAAGCTCCTCTTATTTACTAATAATTCACCCGTTAGAGTTACATTCGTGCTTTAATATGGGATCCCACTTTGATATAAAGCTAAATTTTGTTAATAAGAAGGACTCTTAGAGAGCCGATATTTCCACCTTTTTATAATACCAGGAATTAGGACTCGATAAAGGAGGGTAAAGTATACTCGTAAGGATAGGTCTTTTCTGTATTCGTACCACAGGGATTAGGTTGGATCCTTTGATTTCTTTTACAGTAAACCCACATAGGGTGCACCAGTTACTCAAGGAAAACCCTTGCCTTATTCCTTGCAAAGGCTGGTCATTTTTAGTCTACTCTACCTCTTATTATACAACTTTATACTTTCGTATAAGGACTGTACTGTTTTCTCTTCAACTTGAAAATAGTAAAAAAGTGTACTATGATTTTGAGTATATATCAATTCACCCTTAAAGAGTAAGAAGAGTGTACGTAGTAAATGTCAATCGTTCTAGTTTAATAGAATGGAAGAAAAGGCTGTTAAGTAGCAGTGGATCCGCTTTCAATTCTCGTGGGTAAAGGTGTTTTATCAAGCCAAGATAAAGTCTTGGTGTTTAATAAGCAAGAGACCCGTAGAATCCAAGCAAGATCATAAAGTAATTAAATTAGGATGCACCTTACGTACAGATAAAACATATATTATATACTATGTATAATAAGCCCCCTTTAGACTTTCCTTAGATAAAGGGAAAGTCTATAATATAAGGCTACAATCGAGAGAGCTCAAAAACTGCCTAATTTAAGGATTGTTACAAAAAGGCCTCTAGAATAAGAGGAAAAAAGCCTTATTTACATTTCAAATGCTAAATCTAAATTTACCTTATGACTAGTTTTTTGCTGGCGCTACCTAGGTTGAGTCCAATTATATGTGAGTTTCCCTATTTCATAAATTAGACTCAGCGATATTCCTATGTTGAACCCCTTCTGTAAAAGTTACAAAAATCCCTAAATTCGATTAATGTAAGTTACTTAGTTAGTATAATTAAGAAATCCTCGCGTATCAAAGCCTGCCAAAGTCGTCACTCTAGAAGAGGAAGACAAAATCTCGTTTTAAGTGTATAAGGAAATATTATTATCATAAATGAATAAAGAAAAGCCCTTAGACCTCCGACTGTACACTGCGCGGTCTAGTAAGAAGGGCAGTACTCGGAAACTTTGTAGCTAAATTAGAGAGCAAACTAAATAAACCAAAGGGGGAGCTTCTTGGAGTTCAATACTGAATGAATTCTGTGTCCTTTCCAAGACTAAATGAAACGAGGTTTCTTACAATAAGAAACAAGATGACTCTGTAGTAACTTAAATCTCTACAAACTAGAGCTATCTTCTTGTGAAAAAAGCTAGTAGTGATTTTTCGAGTTTTAAATTATAGGTTTTTAAAGTCTGTATCAAAAAGTGGGTGTTCTCATCACAACTAGGAATCCCTTTGATAAACGCAAGTAAAAGCTAAGTCCAACTTCTCTTTCGAATCAGTATAACTATCCTTCTTATGACACAGCAACGCAATTCCAATCAGTTGTATTAGTACTTTGACTTTCTAAAAACTAGGACCTGCTTCGGCATACCCCAGCCAATAAGTCTAATAAAGGAACTTACTTGCATGATATTAGTATAACTACAGAGCGGTTACTCACTCTTTAAACTTTTTGTGATAGCCGTGTATACCCAGTAGGGGCTTTCTATGGAAGGCGGGTTCTCTTAGCCCGGCGCAAATAATCTACGTGATTGAATTAATATAAGGATCAAATTAAACTTTACCTGCATTTTTAAAAAGTATAAAGATTAGAAAATTGGTTGGGACAGTTGACTTACTACTTAGTTACATGGGTAGAATTTACTAGGTGATCACAGGTTCTAATCTTCCAAGGAGCTGCTAAAAGTTTGGGGTGGGGTAATCAAACAAATTAGATAAATGGATTTCATCATAAGTTTTATGTACAAGAATTCAGTTAGTTCCTCGCTCAAGCTATCTAGTTGGCTTCATCTCGTATATGAAAGAGGATTTGTACTAAAAAATAAGGAAGTGAAACTCTATTTTCTCGGTAAAAAGAAAATTATATTAGTATTCCTCCGGATATGGTTCCGCCTTGTGATTTGTTTTGAGATTTGTTTTTGATCCTATACTATTGTCGATACATTAAGCGTAGTTAGTTAGGAATAGGCCTTACAATTTCTGACTGAAGTAGTTAAGGAAATTACCACTAAAAACCAATACAATTCAAATTCTAGCTCTTAAATAGGATTAAAACCGGAGTAACATTATATATAGAATTAGTTAGAAAATAGGAATCCCTTTTAATATCGGGTAGTATATTCAAAGCGGGATTAGCTCCTACTCTCCTACCCCCGGGCACTCCTGTATATATAATATAATAGATGGATACTATAGTGGTTTTAACAAACTAAGGATTCTAAATAAGTTTCAGAAAGTAAGATGTTTATTTTGTATTGTAACAAGGTATTCCTTTCTAATTCCTTTGACCAGAAACCCGCTTTTTAAAAACGTGTCTTGGTAGTCGAAGCTCATACCCTTAAAAACTTCAACCTAGTTTAAATAATGCTAAACTTTTTTGTAGAACAGAGGCTTTGAGGGGGATTAGTACCTGTATAACTCTAAAATGAAGAGTGTTTTATTAAATAAAGTTTTTACTACCACTTATTACGTACGGAAAACGCGTAAAACTTATAAGGAAATTTACTACGCTTACGCTAATAAGCCCCTATTTTAATTTTAAGCAAATCCTAGAATTAAGCAGATAAAGGAAACCTGGTTAAAGATCTCCTTTATTTAACCCCTACTTGTAAAGAACTTAAATCAAGAGTAAAGCCAAGCTATCTTTGAGATTTTAAGAATACAGTAATATTACAAGGAATTAAATGAAAAAGTCACAAATGAAATCCCTTTTATTTTAGAATACAGATATTGATTAAACGGGTATTCTTGTACTTTTAGGCGACCCATTAAGAGCACTTGTAATATGTGTTTTTCTACATTCAATTGGAAAAAATAGGAATTAGTTAGTTAGCGACCTTACCTTTCCGGGTTTGAAACGTCTACTCTAAAGTAATTGCCCTTGCTAAATGTTAGACAGCTACTAAAAATTACTTGCTTTATAATTAAAATCCCAGTTCTTATTTGTAATAAAGTTAGCTTTTGTACAAGATAGATAGGTTACTTGTATTCAAGATGATCTCCCTCTGGACCTCTTTATTAGTTTGAGATAGGGGTAGGGTAGATATAGCTTTATTATTAATAGGGATTACTTTAGTAGTACTATTTACAAGCAAGCTTGCCCGATATTCCTCATTATTTATAAAATCAAAATACTAAAACTTAAGCTGCCATTAATTAAATCTTAGTTTTTTATTTCTAGCTCAGTTTCTCGTTTCGCAGAACGTTACAAAAAAAAGGGTTAATCTTTTTTCTCAGGACTTCATTGACTGGGGATGATTCTCTTAGCTTCGATGAGTTAGAAAGGAGATTTTTAGTACTAAGGATTTCAAACTATCAAGGTGTACTTTTATTGAACTGTTCAAACTTAGAAGTAATACTGAGTTTAACTTACATTAGAGAATTCTTAGGCAATCCCAAAAAGACTCTTTAAAAATTCTCAGTATCCATAAAATTCTTTAATTATAAGGGGTCGAATAAAGTAAAATTTATGTTAAGGATGTGCAACGCCAGTTTCCTTGTTTATTCGATATAGGTTTTTGTTGGTATACTAGGAATAGTGAGAACTTCTTACTTTATTTCAGATAAGAATTATCGGCCAGTAACTTTTCCAGCAAACAAATTGAATTTTGAATCAAGAACCTTATAATGCAGCATGCACTTACTAATTCCAGTCATTGGAGTTACGTAAAGGATCCCCTTTTACCTACAAATAACAGTATTAAACTCTCCGTCGACTTAAAAACCTTTTCTAGAATGTGTATTATGTGTCTATATCAGCAGTAAAATCCTTATTTTTTTAGAAGAATAAGTCCCTTACCTGGGAACACCGCTCGTTTTTGAGCTACTATGCTATGGCTCAGGAGATTCCTAAAACGGAAATTATTGCTTGAATAGTCAAGGGTTTCTAAAAGAGTGTTTCACTACTATAAACTTAAGATATTAGTTCTCAAGAATACAGTTTAAGCTCTATAATTCAAAATTAACGTATTGCATAAAATAAACTTGTAAATAGAAACTCATACACTCATGTATATATAACGATGCCCTTAAGGAGAACACTCTTACTTTATCGCTTCTTCACTGGACTTCGTTTACTGAAGAAGACCCCAAAAGGACCCCGGTTTACTCGCTTTGAACCTTTACCCGTGGATTCGCTCAATTAGTGCTTTACCACTTGAAATACTTAAACAAAAGTAGTGCTCGTTTTATTACTAAACAGCATCGCAAAGGATAGTCACTATTATAAACAAAAACCTTCTTTACGCTTTTTGTAATTTGAATATTACTATTCTACCAATTAGGTTAAACCCATTTATGGTCTAACCCCCTGTAAACTGGAAATGGATACCAGGTAATACACCTAAAAAGATGTCTGATATAGCTGGGGAGGTATCTTAAACTATCATGAAAGAGATTTATTTAGCTCGTCTTGAATGTGAAGAATTTGCGTCAGTTTGTTATAGATTTTGGAAATCAAAATATTCCAAGCAAAGCTCTCTGGTAGTGTTTAGAAAAAAAGGAACTCTATTTATTTTAATAGATTACTTATAAGTACGTATACAGCTAATTCAGTATGGCATATAAGGTGAGGAATCTGACACAATAAATCATGAGACAAGGTTGATTACTATTTTCAAATTTTCTATCTCTCTTTTAGACTACTGCGAGTTTGACTCTGTTCTTTCAAGGGCAAAAGGGGAATCTTACTTTGATTTACTTAGACTATTAAGAAAACTCTTATCTAGAGGCAAGCTTGCTAAGATGTATACTATTTATAAGCGTCCATTCCCTATCATATAAGATTTATTTCGTTAGAAGTAGAAGGCTAATTTAAGTATGCTTGTTCTTGAAGAAAATCCTTCTAGGGGAATTTATATCCTAACTTAACGAATGAGTACTCGGATTTAGGTCTTTAATGAGGTTTTGTCCTACTTTTCTAGTTTTTGACAACAAATATTTAGCATTTCATTAATAGGTACATACAACCCCTGCCCTTGGGATACCACTTTTAACTGTAAATCACAAATGTCAGTACAATACTACTAGATAATATTACCTAGTTAAGTCGATTTATTGTTTAAGTAAGATAAAGAAAATTATAAAAATTAGACTCCTCAAGAGCTAAGCTAAAGAAACATAATAGCTTACAAATACCCAAATTAGCTTTTTTTCAATAAGAATTACCCGAAACCCTTTAGAAAAAGACCTCTCTGGAGCTTGGGGAATAGTGGAATGCTTTTTTTTATAAACTCTAAAAGAACAAAGGGTCGCTACTCCTAATTTACTGTTAATATTCGTTATGTAATTTTTCTTATCCTTTATTTATAAAGTGTTAATCCGACCCTTTAATTCCTAAAACCTCATATGGATTTCCGCACCAAGTTACGTACAATACAAGATCCGTTTCAAAAACGATATATTGGACACTGTTGAAGAGATGCTCGACGAGGGTAGTCCTTAACTAATGACTACGGCTTTAAAGAAAATTACTAAAGTCATAAGCACTTAAATAATGAATAAAATTACGGATCTATACAAAGCCTCACAGTAATTGGTTTAATAAATACTACGAGAATTACTAATGAGCACATGATTATAGTATAAGGGTATAACACAAATGCAATGCAATATCAGTCGAAGGTTCAAGTCCTACTTGATTGCTTTTATAGAAGGTTTTAAAGTGAATCCATTATTTTAGGAAAGCTTATTAGTGATCTTTCTAAGTTACAGATTCTAGGTTACTAGTTAGAAAAAAGTACCCGAGTAGATCTTCTAGTAAAGCCCGGGTAATAGAAATCGCTTAAATAGAAAGAAATTTATGAGCTAACTTCAGATCGAGGCCCGTGTAGTGGAGGAGCTTAATCCAGAATGAGGACATGAATTTGGAATTAACCAGTGGCAGATCGAAGTAATATCAGTACCCCATTCTATGGGTTCAAGTCACTTTTCCTAGTCTAGTGAGCAGTAAAAAAAAGGGGTTTTTAGAAAAGTAGCCAGCTAAAGAAAATTCCATTTAAGGGTTCGAAGTAAGCAAACCCAAAAGCGGGAATTCGCATCTTCTGTTGAAGTTTTGTTTGTTACTAAAAAGTTTGACTTTGACACAACAAGTGGTCTTCCCAGCTACTATCTCTTGTCTTGTTTATTCTTTTTTATTGCAAGAAGTACGGATTCCGGTAATTCAAGAGTTTATTATGTTTATGATGGTAAAACTTTTAGTCAAGGCGAAAATCACAAAGGTATTAGACCATACACAAGCTTAAGACTTCCCGTTTTATTGGATTTGGTCGAAAGTGCTAGAAATATGGGTGCAATTTGGTATCTTGTAAACAAAAACGTCCCTAATACAGCTACTTGTGACTTTCTTATACTTAATGGTGTTTAGTATGAATAAAAAATTCCTTTGGCTCAGTCCTAAATAGGATAAGTTTTTGTAAATGAAGCTGCTTATATATATGTTTGTCTTCTTTGTAAGGAAAAGTACTCTCCTAGTTTGAGATCGGGTGAATGAAGTAACGAGGGGTATATAAGCGCCTTATGACACATACTAAAAGATAGAAAAGTATTTAGAAATAAGCGTATAATTCAGGTAAACCCCAGTTATGAGGCTTAAGAGTGCTTATTCGTTATATATGAAATACAGACCTAAGAAAGCTGTTTTACTCAAGTGTAACTACTTTTCCTAACATCTTTTTAATTATCTCGAAGAATAAGAAGAAACTCTATAAACCAAGGGCAACGTTTGACTTTTTAACTTTAGAGTTTATCTTATTCCCTACTGCCCTTAGGAATTTTGAAACCTGGAAACAAGGCAACACGAGAGCAACCGACTTACTTCGTTCTCGATCTCTTGTGAATACCCACACACAAGCCCGCAGCTAGACTCTGTATCTCTATCCTACTCATAGCTATTATTATATTCTTGATGAGAGCTTTCTTACTCTTCATAGCTTTGTGTATCTGTTGTAGCCTTACTCTTATAGTTATTCTATATTAATAGTTATATACTAGTAAAACATGGTTTAGATATATGAGTTGTTAGTATTATAATGATTAGAGTAATGTAATATAATTAGTATATATGATAGTACATTCATACGCTATAACCAGCATCCACTTAAGACCCTGCTTAATACTTTTTTGTAATACCCTCTTTTAATAAAATACACGAGTTCAAGCCACCGAGTATAAAGTAATACACGAGTTATAACTTCATAACACTTCAACTTATTTGTTACTCTCTATCTGCATACTTGGATTCTTATTAACTAAACCTGTTTTATTCTGTCTACCTTTACTTTTTCAGGATACCTCCGTTTAGTAAAAACTTATTGTACTCGGAAAACTCTAGCTAAAAGAAATCTAAGGGTAAAGCAGACTCTTATTTACTTATTTACTTTTAGAAGTTTCTTGCTCCAGATTAATAATATAGTAGGGCTATCTTGATCTTGAGATAACTCTTACAAATATCTGCTCCGGAGTTTCCTATTTATTACAAGGGATTCTAAAGTTTCTTTGACCTCGACTACTAAAACAAGTAGTACAGGAAAACCTATATACCTTATAGACACCTACTGCTCATACTCTTACTGGCTTTCTTATAACACCCAGGCCTTTCCTTAGAGCTATAGCTTTCCTAGAAGCTAGACCTATCTAAGTCTTCTTACTTGTACTTGCTTTCTGTAGAACCTTCTTTTATGAGCTGTCTTAGCTGCCTTATTGTAGCCTTTACTTATTATAACCTATCTTATTTTAGTAGTTATTAGCTAAGAGTTATTCTATCTACAGTATTTTATATATAATATTAGATGTATTACAGTTGTTAAGGTTATTATCCGGTCCTGTAAAATTAGTATATCAACTTCTCGGTGAAAACAAGGGCCTTTCCTTCTAGTTCTAGAGTAGAAGCTATGACATGCCTAAATACAGCAGATTAACTCATTGCAAAAAGCTTTAGTATATACTTTATAGTGTTAATACAAGCACTGTCTTATTATATACTACAAAACGGCGTATCCGCGTGAACCATTTCATAAGGGGCTTTTTCCTTCAATTTAAACATATTACTCAGAAGATGAAGACAAGATTTTAAATTCCCAGTCTAAAACTCAAAAAGTTTGTTAGCCATGCGTGAGAGCTTTCTTCTAATAACTGAGTTTCTGCTTGTTGAAGTTCTGTTTGTTTTTGGTGATTATATCCTTTCGGTGACAAAGGAGCCCTTCTAGAAAAAAATGTATTGGAGGATTTACCCAAAATTAAGTGCTCCTTGAAGAGTTCTTCTACATAATAAAAAAGAGATTAGTCCCATTTCCGTAGGATCCTTTATATACTCTAGTAAAAACGGGAATCTTTTCTCAGATCAGATAGAACAGGAATGAGTATAACAACTAAATAAGCTAGGAATTGCCCCCTCAAAACAGATATTTGATCCGGGTGAAATCCTAGAAAGACCCGACCAGGAGAAACCAGACACCTAATAATCTAAAGAAACCAATAACACTAGGCACCTTTTTACTATGTTTTTAGTAAACCCCTTGCCCCTCTGATAACACCAAAGACACTAGGGACTACAGATAACAGGTACAAATAACTCGAATAGCTTACTTCATGTGAGGCTCAAATAGCATACCATTTTTTGTATTGAGTAGGGCGCGTAAGCAGTGACGAGTTACTTACATCGAGTGTGTTTCGACTGCAGAATATCGAGGAACTGAAAAAGCCGCTCTCTATAATTATCATAAACTGACAATCTCTCGGGTAGTGCAAATAGAAAGACTAAAGAAACTTAGGACTTTTCGAGACTCTTTCAAGCTAAAGTCCTTTTACTAAAGGGGTATTGAACCTGCGGCTATTAGATTAAAAGTACAATGTTCTACCAACTGAGCTATACACCCTGAAAGGCAGTTTTCTTTTTCAGTACCTATACTTCTTGACTTCCTTAACTAAAAGCTTTACCTAGAACACGCACAAGATTCGCTAGACTTTTCACAGAATCTTTTTAACTGGGTACTTTATGGGCCTTACATTTTGTGTTGGTTGAGTCTCGCGAAGATAGTTAATCTTAATAAAATCCCTGGTATTTGTAATTCGAGGAAATCTAAAATAGTTTTTCCTTTGGTTATCTGGACCTACTATTAATTTCTATGCTATAACTAGAGTATTACACTATTCTTTGGAGTAGTATAGCCTCGGGCAAAGACTTGGGTTCAGCCGTCCGTCCTTTCACACACAAAATTCCTAAAGTATCTGCGAGAAGTAACTTGCATATAAGATATAAAAAATGAAATAGTTTATGCTTATATATCTTATAATATTCTTCTACTTAACAACTCCCTTTCTAGCAGCTAAGAAGCAAAGTCTAGGTTGTCAGCTTCTTTATTTCAAAACTTCCTAGAAAATGCGAAGTTAAGGACAAACAAAAAAAGAATATCTCATGATAGATAATACTTTGCATACTAAAGTTTTGTTGGATCTCGTCAGCTTGACAAGGTTTGGATGCATCACGAATTCTTATTTTTATCTATTCCCCTTTTTACTAAGTAAATATTCTTTAATTTAGGAAAAAACTAACAATGATTATGTAGTATCCTTTTTCTGTTAAGACGAATGGGGGTATGGCTTTGATCAGAAGAACTCCTTTTTTATGAACTTCATATCAGAAAAGGGAGTATTATGCATTATGTATTAGGATAGATTATATAGGCATAGCAAGGAAGGCTTAAACTAAATTTTTCAGAATGGACTATACTATATGGACAGGTTCATTTTGGAAAATATCTAGTGTCCTCTGAGTTTTTTTGTTTAGATAATTCTCTAATAGTTTGTTTTGCAAAAGAACGAGTGTGATCCCGGCTCAGCAGAGGGAGAAAGGCTTGGTATTCGAAAACTTTACAAAGGAGCACCATTCAAAAGAAAAGGTGGATGCCTGACCAGGCTCTTGGGAGATGGCCCTGACGATAGTGATGTAAAATATCGTGGAACGAAAGCAATTCTTAATCCATGGGGTCTCCAAACCCAAGTCAAGATAAGCGCTAAACAAAGAAAGCTCACTAAAACTAAAAGCACACTCCTTTGTAAAAGCTAGGAATCCAAGTATAACTCTAGCAAATTGACTCATATTATCTCCTATATTAAAGAAATTAACTTCCTATTTTTGACGAGACCTTGTAGATTTACCACTCTCTTCAAGACAAGGCCAAGCGTAGGTATATGTGTTTAGTCTATATAGAAATAGACTCCTTTTTGGAGTATTATAAGCATACGCAGGTAAGAGACTCCTCATTCGTTGTAATTTTTTAGATCGTTTTGATACAATTTCCGTGCTCCATTCATAAAGGTTTTAAGATCTTAATAGACACCCCCTATGAACACTCGCCGCTCAAACTATGTTAACTAAACATTGAGAAGGCGTTAAAATGAAATTAATGTGGGATAGGTTTTTGTACCAATTCGAGAAATGTTCTTAATAACCGGGATTAAATTGTAATAAATGGGTATATGGGGCTCTCCTATAGGGGTATAAATAGCAACATATATTTATCCAGATTAATTGGTTTAAATTATAAGCACTTACTGCAGAAGCATTTGTTGGAGAAAGCTTTAGAGTGAGTTTTTGTGTAGTTCCTGTCAAGTAAGGAGCTTTTTATCAATTTAGACATTAAATTGAGTATTCTAAGGTAATAATTTGCGGTTTCATAGGTAGAAATCTATAATGTATGAGTCAAATTCCCCTTTTTGGGCTTAGGTAGGTATAAAAAGGAAAACGGATGTCTTTAAAGTCAAGTTCAAAAGGGGCCGGTAGTAAGTATAGATGGATAGGTAATCTTGATTTATTACTATCTGGGATATAACCAAAATACAAAGAAAAGTGTTAACTTTACTAGCTACAGAATAGATTTGCATGATATTTAATGTCAACGAGTGTCACTGTTCATTTTAAAGAAACCTGTAGGTTCGGGTCGTACTTGTATAATCAAAACACTCCTTTTGTATTTAAAGCTATCTACTACGTACGCATCTAATGTAGTTCTCTCGCTCTCTTTTCGTCTAAGAAAATATTATAATTACGAATAAGTTTTTCGGGTAGTTGATATATGACATACAATCAAATTCTCCACTTTTGCTTCCATTATATAACTCTTATCGAGACTGCCTACCCATGGGATCCTAGAGAGTAAATAAGAAGCTTTTGTTTTTTACTTCTATTGTATCATGGACCCTAAGAAAGTGCGTTACGTAGAGAAGAGATAAAATAGGGATTGAAACGAGAATCCACTTTATTAGTTGACGAAGCTACCCTTTTTTAGGTTAAAGAATCCCGCTCTTACTTATATATGGCAGTCTGTTAAATAAAGTTTGTATTCTCTAGCTGGTAGTATTCTTTAGGATTAGTAAGGTTAATCTTTTTATAAAATGCTCTTGATTCAACTTTTTTTTTGAAGGCGAAGGACTTCTAATTAGGCAGTATTAGCTACACTTTTTCACTAGTAATTTCAGAGACAAAGACCTTAGACTTTTTAGGAGATGGGATCCGTTTAATCGTATTTAAATGTGACAAACTACTCTTACAGGGGAGTACAATAGCTACGAAAAAGGCTACACAAGCACCTACTTTCACAGGAGAATTCAACTGAGTTACCGGCCTTCTTTTATTACATAAATAAAGATATAAGAGCAATCTCATTTTGTTAATAATCGAAAGTAATGTTTTGTTGCTAAAGTATTCTTAAAAGGAATAGATATATATAGAGTAAGTAGACCCTGATAAGGACTTAATTTTACCTGTAGCTAAGCTAGGAAGGCAAGTCATTAGATGAAAGTATTAAGGTAAATTAATTGCACCGTAACAAATAGACTTAAAGCGGTAGTAGATTAATCCTACTCCCCATGCCCTTGATTCCCACTAATAAAGAATTTTGTGTACTTGAGACTTGCTATAGTAATCCTATAGCAGTAATTAAAAGACTTTATCTGACAGATTTATACAGAGGGTGCTCGCAAAGGTTAGATTTTTTATGGATATGGCAAAAAGCTTACAATAAATTATGCATGCTAAAGGGTCCCTTGTTTCAGAGCAGCTCTATATTTAATATTAACGGGAAATCTACTACATAGTTCAGTTCAGGTCAGCAATAGGCGAAACAAATATTTAATTGATTCGAAGGAAAAAGTTGTGTAGTTTACAATTGCTGTATCGTCTTTTTTATCTGAACTGCGCTTTTATGTGAATTCCTGTATTAGGGTTAGGTAGTAATTAAAACAGCATTCCGAACTCTTACCTAATTTAGTGAACTTTCTTGTTTAAGTATGAATTTCTTTTCTAAGTTTTATTAACTGTTCGTAATAGTATAAGTAGGTACTATATACGCATGGATCCCGTACACTTGGTGAGAGAGTAGGGAGGCATCCTTATCGTAGCCTCTGCTAAAGCTTTGTGAATCTTATTGACTTGTTGACTTGACATTTACCTAGTAGCACCCAGAACTCCCTTTTCTAAACTAGAATTGCCGCTTAAGAAACCCACAGCTCTGTTAAAGACATCAGTTCAAAAGGGAAAGAATTTTTAAGGCCTTGAAACTACCTCTACGTGTCTACTTTAACTATCTTGTAATGCTGTATGATAATTATGAATAAGTAACGGTCTTTTCCAAAGTAAAGTCCTATGCCCTTATCTTACTCTAAAAGTATATAAGTAGGATGCCGGAGACAGTAAAAAGGGATCCTTGTCTATGAATTAAGGTCTTTCTTTCATTTACTAAAAAGTGCTGTATAGTAGTAATCCGTACTCAATTTCTATATCTTGTTGTAGCTTCCCATATTCAATTTGTAAATTAGCAATCCTTTAGCAAGCAGGTTTTCAAGCTCAGTTAAAAGTGCCTGTTAAAAATATCTATACTCGAGAAACGTTTCCTTGGTTAGGGGATCCTGGTAAATAAAGTTCAAGCATAGTCTAATTCCCAGAGTTGTCCCGAAACTGGAATATCAAATTAGATAATTTGGCTTAGGATACTTATTAGGTATATTGCTTTCGCATGATTTAAGTTGACTCTGTTTTGTGAAGTACTCCAAGAATTTTCATTGACCGCGCGCTAGAATCTTGGTGGAGCATGTCAGAGAACAAGAGTAGTATTTAGAAGAAATCTAGTATCAAGCTATTCTATTTAGTAGTATAATAAGTTTGACTTTTGCTTCAGCTTAGGATCCCTTATTGATATAAAAGGCGTTTGCAGAGGTATTCTTTTACAATTATATTTAATTGCTTTTTTACTTCGAGGCTCTTATGCAATAAAGCATTCCTGGAACTAGAGTTTATAGGTCCCAAGTATTACTTTTGTTTGCTATTAAACAGGGTTCCTTTTACTATTTATAACTGGGATCCCCGGCTATGGTATATTTAATATATAACCTCTTTAAAGAAGAAATTAAATCAAAATTAGATTTGTACAAAACTGCCCCACTTTTATGATTCATGGGGAATACTAGAGAAAGTTTTAACGACTGTGTAACCATAGTTAAGAGTCTGGAAGTACTAGAATCTGAAGCTTTGCCTTACGTTGAAAGAAAAGGGGGCCCTGTTATTGTATATTTTGATAATGTGTTTATTTAATAGCTTTAACTAGTATGAAATCCCTTTAATTTCTTAATTACCAGCTTTGAAGATTGTCCGGGTTACTCAGTTACTGATAGGAAATTGCGTATATTTTATATCGAAGTAAAGTGAATAATTTCCTGATAGCAGTACCTCTATCTATATGCTCGATAGTAATCTAATTCCCGCCTAGATATTTTTTATACAAACGATTGTACCTTATTCTTGTCAAGAAAGCTTTTGCTTGGAATGAGGAACTTCTGTTTTAATTACCTATCCCTTTGGTAAATATTAAGGAATAACCCCCGTTTTTAAGAATATAATATATGTAATTTAACAATTAAACTAAGTTTAAATACCTCGCCATATTTGAACGAATTACTTTACTACCAAATTCCTAGTTCTTATTTTCCCTTTTTCTTTGTGTAGGTGTATAGAGCTCGGTTGGCAGAGCATTGGGCTTTTAACTAAACGGCTATAGGTTCAAGTCGTACTGGTTTTATAAAGGTCTTGCTTAGACCCGTAATTTAATAGTCCGCAGAAGGGGCTTTTAGTAAGTCTTTTTTATTTCTGTTTTTTCTCCTGAGTAGCTTAGTACAGATTTTCTTAAAATAAGTGCAAGTAACTTGTGGTTTTGACAAGAAAACGAGGTATCCGTCTGAAAAAGCTAACTATTTACCTTCTTTTTTTGTAAGAGTGCTGCTACTCTTTAGTTATGTTGCTTATTTCTGTTAATTAGTCTGCCTAAGCCCAGGTGCTAGGAAATCTAATACCAGAGTACGGGGAAATGCCTATTGGAGCTCCTTATAGTCGATAACTACCGAGACAGCTCTAAGTATTTCCTTATCTCTATACCAGTATGCTCAGAGCGCTCTGCTAATGAAATTGCATGAATTAACCTGCGCAAGACCTTCGTTCATATTTATGGAAGGGAGCTCCTCCGATTTAATAGGAGATACCCCAGATTTCAAAGGAAAGAAATTGACCGCATTTTTTCAATTTATTATACAACTTTTCTTGTATAAGAATCTTGGAACACAATTTTGTCATTTAGGTAGGTATAGTTTGTTAGCCTAACATATATAGGTGTTATACTACAAGAAGTCATACCGGTTTCTTTGGGCTTACCCATTGGTCGACTCATACGAATTTCATTATTATAAAATGAGCTCCTACATTAAAATCTGTAACTCGGCCTACCTCTTTTCTTTATAGATGAGTCACTTCGGTATGGGCCTTTAGAACCGCTTTTGATATTTTTTAGTATACCTTTCCGTACCTAACTAGTGGATACGGGAGTTCAGTTAGACTTTTTAAAGGGGACCCCGTGTTAACTAACTAATTCTACACTTCAGGTTGGAGATAATTAGGTCCAGGATTCGGAGTTCTAGCTCTTAAGATTATCCTATACATCGACTCCCTAACTCTGTCTCTATGGGTATATTAAAACTTGAATCCCTTTTGAATCTTCCTGGCTAGGACCCCAATAGTACCAAGCCTCCTAGTGGGAAGCACCTACCTTTCATTTCCCTTCAGTCAAAGAAATGAAATTACACCATTTAACCTAAGAATTCTTGTCTAGGTCAAGGGGATTCACAGGGGTGCGCGGGTTGTATATAAATCCAGGGCGTAGATCCATAACATTATCTTCACGAAAGTAGGCAACTAATAAGATGAAAGGTTTATGGGCTAGAATTTAGTAGAGTTATATGTATGCCCTTTCTTACTGAAGCAATTCAACGAGTCCCTTACTTGCAAAGAAAAAAAGCGGGAGTTTCTTGTCTTTGTCTCTTAAATTCTATGCTTTCTAGCAGCAAGCTCGAGTACAATCTGGGAAATAGACTAAAGCTAAGAAAAGCTCTTATGTACTAGTATCCCCAAAGCAATTCCTTCCGCAAGAAGCAAATTTTTTAATAAAATGAGTTTTCTGTAACAGCTTTACGAGGACCCATACTTTCTTTTACCAAGAATCCCGTTTAGAAAGCATAGAAGTCCCTTCTTAGTATAAGTTAGACGCCTTTTTGAATACTTAGATTACATATATTGTAACCGGTTTCTTTGTTTAACCCATTTTATTTTTAGTCAGGGAAGCGTATATATTACAGCTTTTCGATAGAAGTCTTTTACGGGTATCGAGTTTAGGAAATTTCATATGGAGGGCTGCCCTCATTCCCATAAAAAGTTTTACTACTTTTCCAAGAATGATAAAGGTTACATAGTTGCCCTTGACCGGATCCATTGTTTTTACTACAGCTACTAAAAAAGAAGACCTTTACTACATGTATATGCAAGCGCTTTTTACTATATCCCCTCTCTTTCCCTTATCAATTAATTTTGAATCCTGAGCTACGTAATGTGTAAAAGCCTTTGTCGGGTTTTTCTTTTATTAAAAAAAAAATCTTTCTAAAATCCCCCTTTTTATAGCAATAAGTAGCTGCCGCCGGCAAGACACTTGTTTTTGTTCTACTTTGGATAACACGCAATCAGATTAACAGTTTTATGACACCACAACAACTCTATAACTAGCAAATTAAGGAGTCTCCGCGCTAAGTTTATGTGCTTACTCTCATAGAATTCAGTTGTGATAAAAAGCAGTCCTAAATTTCTTGCGCAGTAGTATCGGATTAAGGCTTGGCTTGATAATAGATTAAATCTAGAACTTTGAATATTGGAAACTTTGTATCCTCAATTCTAGAAATTGAATAGCTTACGCCAAAGGAGCTCCTGAGTGTGAAAAAAGTATAAGGTTTAATATATATAGTTTAGGGATAGCTTAAGAATTTAAACAAGTATTACTAAATATCGAGTATACGCTCTTATACCAAGTGAAACGGATAATATGGTAGAACAAGCAATTCTAGTATAGTAGCAAATACCGTAGATTTGAATCTAGTAGTTAAAAAGGAACTTAAACGAGATCTAATTTCTTATAAAAGGCTGTAGTAAAGTATTCTCAGTAAGTGTAAGTAAACGACTCCAAAACCATCTGACCGGGCGGGGTTTAATTCTTAAGTTGGGGTGTGCGATTTTGTCTTCAGTTACTCTAGAAAGACTTCGATTATGTATGTTTAGGAAAAGGGGCCGCCATATCCTGTTTTTGTTAATTAGAATTATATATTAACACGGAATTGTTTTCACGACAAGATATCCGTAACCACCTGCTTTTTAATAAAACACTAGTACATTCTTCGAATCAGTATCCATTGAACCCGTGCGCGTTAACATAAAATTACCGGTGTTGAACTACAAGCAGCTCGTAAGGGGTTTCCTACTTAAACTAAAAAATCTGTTATATGTTTTATTGAATCAGGTAAAGAGATTCAATTAAAAAATTTTAAAGATGCCTTAACTACGCGCCTACACTACCCTCTGCTGGATCAAAGTTATGCGAGATTTTACAAACCGAAATGCGATAGAATAAAAGGGGGTATGGTATTGGGAATAAAATTCAATGTCTTTTCTTACAATTCAAAAATATAGTTAAGAGTATACTCTTTCTTAAATTAAAATGGGTTTTATATATACTACTTTTCAGTAAAAAATGGTATAGCTCGAACATCTCCCTTGCAGTTTAGATTAAAAATTATAGGATTCAAACCCTTTGCGTGCACACTTAAGGACTCCTACGCTATCCCAGTAAGGTTTTTAATTCTTGTATATGGATTTCCGGGGTTTACCTTTCGGTACTATATGAGGATTACGTATTTGCTTTGTGAGAGCTTGAACTTGGAAGGGGTAACACGCAGACTTTGTTTTTACTGAATTATAAATGGCTAGTTGGTCTAGTAAAAGGTGTTAAAGTCAGTAGTCACTAACTAAATAATTAAGAGTCCTCTCCTTGTTTTTGGAGGAAAAAGATCTCCTTCTTTATAAGATACGCTATAAGATCTAATAGAAATTCCGAATAATAGATACCGTAGGACTAACTTGAGTAACAGTTTTTGGTAGCATGTAACTATATCGTGATATAGTTTTGATAGTCACAAATACTGCAAATAGCAGCAATTCAGAAGCTCTCTTACTTTTCTAAAGCTCGCAAAGTCTTGAAGAAAGACTTTGGGATATGAGACTGAGGAAAGTTTCTTAATCAGTTCAAAAAACTACTGTATCGGTTGGAAAGCATAGGAACAACTAAATGTATAAGAGTACCTTACCCCTATTATATAAATTATGCGGTTAAAGTTATAAAAACAATTAAGGTGCAATATCTATCATAGTTACAGAGAAATAGGGTATATCAAGAATCTAGCGAGCCCTTACTTTTGAAAAGAAAAACAACGTAGTAGTCCAGTCTAAAGTATTCCACTAAAAACAAGGAGGAAATAAGCAAGACTTATATTACATAAATTAAGAGTGTAATTAGATCTATAATGTTGTTTGACTTACCTTTGCTTAAATTTAGTTAGCATTATTATGCATTATAAGGGCCAATTCAAAGGAGTATCACAAAGGCCAAAAGCTTCGTATTGTATGAATACTTAGGATTAAACTCCTATTATACTAAAAAGCAACTTGTAAATAAATTTTTAGCACTTCCCCGGTGTATATACTAGTAGATCTTTTATATAATTCACGAATCAGGTTTTCTCAAAATATGTCTGTATAAAATGGCGAGCTACTTAGGCAACTCAATGACACACTCTGCCATATAGTAAGAATCTGAAGAAGCCCTTAGGAGTTCATGCTAATGATGTTTTCTTAGTTGGTGTATAACTCTGTACAAAAACCGAGGGCTTTATATAAAACGAAGTTCATAATCGTGGGCGGATGGCTAGTAGTCATATCGAATCGTTAGTATAAATGGTTACTAGACCTAAGCTGTAATTTAAAAGTGCGTAATTCGAGTAAAAATTTTTAAAGTGAGTGGGCTCTTATATGTGCGAAAGAATTTAGATTGATTACTTTGATCGGTTTACTTACTATGCCAACTCATCTATTTTTAATTGCGTGCGAGAAGTAATTACTTTAGCTAGTCAACGATTTCTAAATAATTAGCCAGGACTTTATAGTAGATTATATTATATAGTTAGCAAACCCGTGTTGCTGCAGAACTGCTCCGGCTTCGGCTTAACCTTCCTTATTTACGGAGTTTCTTAAGATCAAGAGAAAATTTTGGATACAAGATATTTATACAGGAGTTCAGAATTGTACCTTATCTTTTACTTAATTAAAACTTTCTATTTGCCAATTTCTTTTAGATATAACCACAAACGAATTTACGGATCGGTAAGAGAACAGCTATACTTTAGCAGGACTTATTTAGAATCCCTAAAATCCTTAACTACTCCGAATATTTCAGCTTACAGAGAAAAGTAAGCAATTTCCGGTAAGGGACACCCATAGAACTAAGGGGTAAGCGCGGGTTTTCCAATCTTTCCTAATCCAGGTAAAGAAGGTGTAAAAGCATAGGAGCCATAAGAATTCTTGGATCAAAATAACGGATTGTCCTATAATATAGCAAGGGGAACCCTTTTATCTATGTAATAGGCTCCAGCAAGAGTTCCGGAATTCCGCTACAAAAAATTATTAATTAAGAGAGTTTTAAATAAGTACCTTTTCTAGTTAGGATTGCCTATAAATGCCGGTATCTGAGTTACCAAACGAAAAGTTGTACTTACCAATTCGAGTATCATAGACCAGAAGAATTGACTTGGATACAATAGATTTTTTCAAAGGAGTCCTAGAATACTCCTAAGTCTGGACATCTTAGAAGCTGTACTAGACGGAAAGTCCTGTGAATGTTAAAAGAAACCCAGTAGGTATGATTTCTGGATAATAATAAGAAGACTACTTATGTATAATATAGAGAAACCCCTGTTATGACTTACGATAGCTCTTACTTGGCTGCTCTCAATCTCAATCAAAGCCTGTGTTTTGTTTTGAGTGGGGTAACTAGAGATAGACACTAATAACAAAGAACCTCTCTACCTAGTATAAAAAATAACATAAGAAATACATGTTTGTCAGAAAGATAAGGGTTCTTTTTTTCCTAAGAATCCTAGTAAGTACTACCTTGTAGCCATATGCTTTTTAATAAAGAATTTATCAGTAAAGACTTTAAACTCAAGCTACTTTATTGGGATAAAAGACTTCTTTATAATGGGCTTTGTCATTGCAACATTAACTCTACCGCTATCGCAAAAGGGTTGACTTAGACTACTTCAGACTATCCTTGCTAAAACCCTATTTGTAAAACAGGACCTCTTTTTATTATAAGATTGGTCTCACATTTTGAAATTAAAAATGGAATCGGATAGAGTTAGTACTCCTAAGGGGATCCCTGACAAGTCCATTGGATACAAGGGGTAGACATGTGCTTTATTTAGCTTCTAAATTTTTAAGGATTTTCATACACTTAAATAGATATCTGTTTCCGGTTTAGTACTTAATATATTAGTATGTTCTGTTTATTTAGTCTTACTTTTACGCCCAATCCAAATGTAAAGCACTTATAAAACTTATCAAAAGTTATAGGTTCAATTCGGGTCTAAAAATCCCATAGCGGTTTAAGTCAAGCGCTTTCACAAACGCTTTTTGTACTGGCAATTAATGGCAAAGTGAATCGCCGAAAACAAGGCAGAATTAATAGTTTTCTTTTTAATACGGAATCCCCTTGTCTTTTGTTTCTATGGAAATATTAAGATCGTTTCTACTTAAGAGGCCTTATAGGTGTACCCAGGATTCTCCTATGCTAAGGTTTCCAAATAGCAATTAGACTTTGTAGAAAACTTTATATATTCTCTTACAGCACTCAGAAAAAGGAAATTAACTTATATGTTCTTGAGGCTAATACATTACTGAAGTATAAAAGGTTAGGTGTTTTGGCCGAATAGCACTAATTGAGAAGAGCCTTGTCGGAATGCTTGGAATATTGCAGTTATTTAATATTTAAGAAGGGTCCTAAAAAGAGCGCTTTTTCCTTAAAACTCAAGTAGTAAATCTAAATAAAGACTTTCAAGAACTACTAGCTTCAAAAATACGATAAAAGCCAGGAAGTGAAGGTAAACTCTTAGAGTTATAGTACTTTCCATACCTCTTTTTAGAGACTAAATTCTTACTTATGCAAGAAAATACCTTAAAGCGGGAATACTCGATTAGAAATACTAAGCTTAGTTAAATTCTTCTATTATAAAAACTAAAAACTTTTAAGATTTCCTTTTATTAAACTGCTTGTTAACTTTGAACCAAGGACTTCTTTTTAAAAATGTACGTTAATTTACCGAACGGGAACTTGCCCTTAAAGGAGTCGGCTAAAAGACGCCCCGTCGCAACATATCTTTTCGCTCGCTTTCCATATTTTAGTTTCAAGAGTAAGGGATAGGGTTTTGTGTGCTCCGTTATCCTACAAGTATTTTATTAGGAATTTCTTCTAGTTTTTTTTACTAATTATAGTCTAGCCCCCACTCCTCTTTAGATCCCTTGCTTCACTCTAAAAGCAAAAGTGATACTAAATCTGTTAAAAGCAAAAGTGATACTTAAAAGGGGTTCTGGGATTCTCTTTTCGATTAGGGTTTGATCTACAAGACCTTGTCTTTCATAAATGTACTAAAGGCCGTATTCCTTAAGGTAAAGGAAACCCTGTTTGAGCTTTTACTTAAGACTAGCTATGTTTCTTGACTCCAGCTTTATTCCGTAAACCAAGGAATCAAAAAGGGAAAGTCTTCAATTGGATTCTATTTTCGAATAAACATTGAATTTTGAATATTCATATTCATAATCATATGAAATCGGATATTTAAGATAAATCCAGACTAAGAAACAATAGAAATGAAAAACCAAATATGGCATGCCCGATGTAGTTTTTGGTTGCCCTCGCTACAAAAATGTAAAACAGAAAATAAGTTAGACATGAACGAACTGAATTGCCAATTAGGCATAAGGAGAGGCCAAGGTGCCCAAAAGACAACTCACCACCAAAGACGGATTTGCCTCCAACGTTTTGGGAAAATATGTTAAGTTACTATAGGTTTGAGTATATTTTTTTGGGGGTAATACGTCTTTTATCCTAAGGTAGATATTCTAATTAACTACTAAGTTTGTTAGGAAGTAGAACTCTTAAACTATTAAATTTGTTGGATTAGAAGTTATAATAAAGTGGAAAACCATAGTTAAAAGTAATTTGAAATGAGTTATTACTTGGACAAGTCAATTTTTGGTTTATCTTGTCGACATGAGATGAGCATTAAATTATAAATTTCCACGTTGGTCATATTTAAGAAGCATTATGTGGTCAAATACACAACCTACATACTAGAATTATAATTGAGAACTTTGACTGTAAAAAAATGTGAAACATGTAAATATTTCTTATGATCCGTTTGTCACATTCTTCGAATATGATAATGGCGTTCGTGTATCTCAAATAATAAGATATTCTCGTAAGTCTTACCATTGGGAGGATTATGTATCTTGTTAATTGTTCTCTACTTGATATTTCATATTTGATCATGAAGTTGAGCAGATGCACAAATTATCCAAAAGGAACACATTAGATGACCATATACATAGTGATGAAACTCTTGAAGAAAATTGTTTTCCTTCGATTACATTATGAAAAGTTTACAACAATTCTTTAAGGCTTCATCTATAAAAGCCATATAGTCAGCAACTCGAAAATTGCACAAGGTATGTATTTAACATTGGTGGCAATGATGTCACTTAAATATCGGTAAAACAAACTATGTTGTATAGGTCGAAGTAGTCGCACTTGACTCCATCAGTGTTGAGGCAAAATGACTTCAAACACTTATGTCCAAGTTGTTTATGGTATGTAATCCAATTCATGTATTTTTTGTACAGTGCAATAACATGTCTATTACTTGTAAGATTAAGAATGTTTAGTACAATAACACAACTCATACACACATTCAAATCAAACTTAAATTTGTTATAAGACTTGTGTCTTAGAAAGTTATGACTATGGATTTCATTTGAACAAAAGATATAACAATTGATACTTTAACTATTTCTTGGTACAAGTAAAGTTACGAAATCTAAAATGTGGATAAGACTTGGAACCCATTGATGTTTCACCTACAGTAGCAATATTGCCTATCCAAATGAAGGTCTCTCAAGTAAGATTTAACGTGGTATGAATAAATTGTGTAATAAGTACTCCTATAGAAACCAAAATGTAGGTTAATACTCCATCGAACTGAGTGCCTCACGGATCGATAACACCCTCTCCC
>JAYMTA010000215.1:0-34722 GCA_036897625.1 Pelargonium cotyledonis | reverse complement strand
TATATACACATATATATACAATATTTTTACCGTTTTGATAATATTATAGTGAATGTTAATAGATTAATAGTATTAGCTAATAGATGAGTTTTGTTAATTAATTATAAAAAAAATTATAAATTCTAAAATAATTCTTTTAGCATAAAAGTGGTGAGGTGTCAATCTCATATGCATTCTCACCACTTTTAATACTACTAGAGTAGGATTTGGGCTAATTTTATAATTATATAGAAATATGTGTCAAAACTAAAAATTTGATGACGTGGCGCTCTGATACGCATTATAAACCTGTTTTTTGGTTCAGCTTTTATAGTATGTTTATCAATGTCGTATGAGGACTGTGTAAATTTCAAGGAGTTGTCTCGGTAATTAAGATGGTTTGCTCGTTTTTTTAGTCATTGATTTGAGTTTGAGCATTAAAGTCGACACTAGACATGACAATTGGTGTCATAACACGACGCATGATACTCAACTAGCGCATTTAAAATCATACATCTTATAATTGTATGTGTTCCTGTTAGGCATTTAAAACATGCATGCATAGTTAATTAATCGTGTTGTGACTCATATGATACGTCCAAATCGGGCATTTCAGTGTATTGTTGTAAATTAGTCTCTAAATTGTTCAAAATATGTTAGATCGTGTCGTGTCAATTGTGTTTGCTCATATCGTGTAGACTATATTGAATTATTTATTGTCAATTGTGTCATGTCGTGTCAAATACGTCGTTGAGTTATTCTGTTTATGACATCAGGACCGGTTTTACTAAACAAATGGTGTATGTTGTGGCGCAATCTCTGCCGTTGATTGTGTTATGGTTGGCAAACAAAACACGTCCCAACAAAATTAGAGACATTATACAATCTAGGCATTCGTATTTGTTTGTGGTTAATTTTTATTTATTTATAGAAAGAAGAAAAAAAAAACTAATTTAGCATTTTAATTAAGTAATAAACTTATTGGCGTGTCTCATAAGAATTAGTATATGATTTGAAGAGTTCCCAATTCCCATACTTCAAAAATAGCACTCCATCCGTCCCAAAATGATTGTCTTGTTTTCATTTTTTTGCAAAAATTAAGAGTTATTATATAATTTAGTGTATTTTCAATATTACCCCCACTTTTCCATTTACACTTCATGTGCAAATCAATCCATATGCATAAGTGATAGGGATAATATGGGAAAAATAATAATATAATAACTTAAGAATAAAAACAAGACACTCATTTTGGGACAAAAAATTTAGACAAACAAGACACTCATTTTGGGATGGAAGGAGTACGAAATAAGAGACATTGGCCTTGAAATTTGTTGAATTCACGCAAATTTGAGAGAGATTTTTGCTAGCGTTGTGATCATTTTTGTCTCAAATTGAAATCAAAGTTCAAATGTTGATACGAGAAGTAGAGCTATTATTAAATGACATGTGTTTGTTTCCTTGAAGTAGATTTCGGTTATCAGTTATTTGATTTTTTATGCTAGAGGGTAAGAGTACGAGATATTTTTGTATGAAAATAATGTTTCCACTTATTTAATTTTATTGTTTGTATTACGAAACTTGTATCTTTTATGTAGTCAGACATGATTTCAAAACTCAAATAAAGACATGTGAGTTATTTAATAAGATAAAGGCAAATAAAACCCTATGAGCCATTTGGTAAGCTCAGACGATAGGGAGGGCACATGACACCTCTTCTGTTGGCATGTCGGGAGTGCTTTTAGATAGAGCTCTTAATATGGTCGATGCACATTTAGGATGCCTTGGAATATGTGATAACTGTTTTCGGACTTAGAGATATTATAGCTAATAGCTATTGTCTTACTATTCACTGTAGGTAATGATCAGACTTAACATCATACTATGAAATCGTTGTCACAAAGTTAATTATGCATAAATTACAAATTAATTTAATATATTAAGATTTTCATTTTTCCTCATTAACAAAAAAATAATAAAAATGAACCAAAACTTCAGTATAACGATAGCATTGGATCCATTAATTGAAACTAAAGTTTATGTGACCATTAATATCATATTGGCACCTATGCACATGTGAGAAACATCAAGAAAGTGAAGGAATTTAAGAAAAGATCCATAGTGTCTCCCATTCATGTGGGCAACAAAGAAACAACAATTTCTCAAAGTCACAAGGTTCTCAAGAACCATATTCTAAAGCAACTTTTACCCAAAATGATGGTTGATTTTTGCTCTGAAAACCATTCGTATACCTTCCCATTTGACCTCTTAAGTTTGATCTCAAATACGAACACTTAATAATTGTATCAAACAGTTGAACACGACACGTTCAACACGGTAACTAAATAGGCCGTGTTGACATGACACGAGCACAACCCAACATGTTTCACAATATCAAAACGAACTCAGAAGTGGCAATACCATGTAACTTTTATATAATAACACTACAACTACTATAGATATATACATTATAGTAAAATTCCCGGAAACTATGCTAACAAACAGAAAATAAAAGCTCTTCCGGAGGTCAAGAACTTGTAAACCCCAACTAAACAAAACTACAAATGTCACTGTCATTGTAAGTTTCATGATAACGGATAATTCTCAGTTCTCAGCTATCACCAAACCATTAACCCAACAGAATTTAGAGTTCTCAGACAGTACATTACCAAACTACACCGGAGAGTCGACTCGTACCTGCGTGTGTTCTGGCTATTTCTCAGTCACGTGCTTGAAGTTGCAAACCCGAATCCAAAAACTATAAACCTCTAGCTCTCATTTGAGAGCGGTCTTTGAATGTGAATCCAAAAATTATGAACCTCTAGCTCTCATTTGAGAGTGGGTTTTTGTCGTGTTTTGGTGAATTGTATGTTCCCGTTAATGACATCACTTATGAACCTCTCTGCGTCTTCTTCTGTTATGATCTGACTTGTTAGTGCTGCGAATTTTCCTCTTCGAGGTTTGTAGGCGAGCAAGAACTTGTCGGATGATTTGAAGCCAGAATTCTCGAATGCGCTCAAGAACGTAGGCTGCTTGGAGGCGTCTAAGAGAGTGTAATGAACGGAGTCTCTAGAGCCAGAAGCATTGTTTTGCCTCCTTGTTAGTGACTTTTGCGAGACCTGGGTGCAAACAATGCAGCAGACAAGAATATTAGAGGCTTAAAAGTCACACGAGGCACCCATCACAAGGCATCAACATTAGCAATTTACCATAGTGTCAAGGCTCAAACGCAGTTTGTAAATCATGTTGACCTGACACAAGAGATGGGGCATCCCTAATCTTAGACAGTGATGTCAGCGGTTTGGGATGAAAAACTAACTAATAAGACCACAGGACTTCGTGTGTGCCTAGGATGTATTTTCGCATTCTCTACTCATTTGAAGGGTATTTTGGTCATTTTCGGGTTATTTTCAAGTAAGTTTGAGCTGAGAGTTTCAAATAGTTGTTGAGCAACTTCTTATGTTTTTCAGCTTCCATTTGATTTCCGAAATTCAAAGAAGAAACAAAGGTTTCTCAATTACTAGCGTCATTTCTAACAAGATTTGAATCACGGATTGTGATTTTTGTTTTCATTTTTACGCCTCAATCAAAGTTATCTCTTCTAGTTAGTGCATTTCAGACAGAAATCTAATAAAAAGTTCAAGACAGCAACTCCAATCTAGTCAATATAAAAGTATTACCATGCGTAAAATTATTACTCACCGAGTATAAGATGGACTCGAGCTTTTCCTTAGCTTTAGATGATCGGAAAGCACCAATAATGCATACAGGAGTCGCCTCTCCACATAAAGAGTCAAAATTTGATGCTGTCAATATAGGTGCTTTCTCCACAGAATCGACAGACTCTGATTTAGTCGCTTGACTTGGACCCGCTTTCTTGCTCTTTTTCTCAAAACTGTCGAGCAAGTTGCTAAGATCTTGAACTGCAGATTTCAAATCTTTAACAGATATTCCTGTTTTCAGCACATGTTTCTCCCCATTTGATAGCCAACCAACGATAGCCGGAAGAGCATCAACTCCTAACTTCCTCACCATTGGATAAGAAACATCATGAACCTACACAAACACAAACCAGCTTGATTAAAAGAAATTAACATATGATTACCAAATAACAAGTTACCAGACAATAATCAAACATACCTCCGCATCATAAAAATTGAATTGTTTATGATATAAACCGCTGAGAACACGCCAGATAACCGGTGTATCCTTTTTCGTTGAAAGGAGAAGCACCCTAGGCAATTTTCCCCCAGTTCCATGAGAAATCTCGGAATCCAAATTAACTCGTTTGGAAAATCTTGGCAAGTGGTCTTGGCAAAATGTTTTCAAAGTCTTTGCCGCCAAATCGCCATTGTACTCTACCAGTGAACCTTTGTCACTGGCTTTATATGAGTACACAAATATCCTTGGAGCTCTGCGAGGAAATATGCCAAGTTCCTTACAAAAAGATTGTTCGGTTTCACAATTTATGCTCCCAACCTGTTAAGGGAATGAGAATGCGAATGAGATAGTGAGCACGTGCGGTGATTAAGAGTAAGTTTAAATAACAAAGTGGTATAAAATTACACAAGTACCTTTAGAGCTCCTTGCAATGAACTAGCGACCTCCTCTATAATAGATTCAAAATACTCCTTCCCCTGAACCGAGGGTGTATAAGACAACAAAAGCCAAGTCATCCCTTGGTCGTCTATTTCTTTCTTGAAGATCTTTGACTTTACATCCCTAATGGTCATTGGGTAAGTAGTAGATTGAGACCTTTTTGGACCTCCGAAACCACCAAACTGACCTCCACCAAATTGACCCCTGCCACCACCTTTGAGATTATCTCCAAACATACCGGAGAACATGTCGCCCATGCCAAAACTAAATGGATTCTGACCACCACTGGGGCCTCCAAAGGAAAACGAGAATGACTTTCCTTGTCCACCCATGCTTTGCCATTCGCCTGGTCCGAAGTTAAACCCATTCTGAGCCTGTCCACCACTTGTGAAAAATGTATGTCCACCATGGTCCCCAGGATTGCCACCACCAAATCCAGGATTGCCCTTCTCATCTCCATACAAATCATAATTTTTTCTTTTATCTTCATCAGATAAGATGTCATAAGCTGTGAAACAGAAATCACTGTCATTAAAAGGAAAGATACATATACCAATTGAAGAAAACCAAAGGTCAAACATGAGATATCCAAATCTTGCTAATCTGATCATTAAATTTATAAAATTGCCCTATATTATAGATAAAACCTTAACAATTTTCTCATCATAACTACTTAAACTCAATTGGTGTCTATAACTATTATACTCTACTGAAAAGTTTAAGAGAAACCCTTATTAAAAAAATTCAAAATATATTATGAGTATGAAGTATACCGTACCATTGTTTATCTCAGCAAACTTCTCCTGAGCACCTTTATTTTTGTTCTTATCCGGGTGATATTTGAGAGAAAGCCTGCGGAAAGATATTGGAAATGAATGACGAGAAGAATATGCAATACAAGGTGTATAATGCACCTGAGTCCTGAGGTGGGCAATGATGCAAATCGAATACTACTGTGTATATGTGAGCATACACTTTTACATTGCTTTTTTCCCATAGTATTGGAATGAACAGAGCTCAAAGGGTATCTAAAATGCATGAAGACCGAGAAAACAGAGTTTTTTTTCTTCCACAGATGAAGAAAGTAGAGCAAAGAATAGTTGGATGATCATCTAAAACAGACTGTATAAGAACTTACAAAGTGCAACACGATATTGCTCTTGCCTATGTTAAGAAGTCAAGAAAACGTTGAAAATCTTTAATAAACTTATATTTAAGAAACATTGTTTGAAGTGCATATTTGTATTTGTATAATTGTACCCTCATGGTAAGATGTAGGAATAATGCAAGAATTTCACTAGAAGTGAGGGAATTTGGATATAGCCACAATTATCGTCAATAAGTGAAAAAAAGAAGAAGAAGAAAGTGGACCAACTTACTTGTGGAAAGCTTTCTGAATTTCACGTTGACTTGCGTTTCGTTCAACCCCAAGAACCTGATCGGAATATACAGTCAATATGGAATTGTAGAGAAAAGCCAAGATACCAAAAGCATGCGGATATAAAACACAAAGAAGTGGATCAACTAGTCATAAATTTAAAAATAATTAAGCAATCAGATTTTTTTATTATGAAATATCTAGGTCTTGGTATGAGTTTTTCGATGTCCTCAAAACCACCTATCAATATTGCTCAAAAGTTGTTGCATAAGAACTTGTCTAGTAAATTACACCCTTATACCACGATTACTAGATTGTAATCTGTTCATTTTCAATCTCATGTACTTCCAATTATATATATCTACATAAACAACAGCATTCTGTTCCCAAAGTTTTTCTTGGACCAACGTAATTATGTTTAGAAAAAAAAAAATGTCAAGGCGTTTTAGAATTCATGAACAGAGGGACCTATAAAACGAGCTTCCTGAGAATTTTAAAACAACAATACATATAAATTTATACATTCAGGTTCCTCATTCTCTTCTTATCATTATTTAACCAATAAAATTTGAATTTTTGCATACACTTCTTTCAGCCATTACGAATGAATTAGCTAATAAAACTAAAAAAAAAAAAAACACAATTTATAAACTAATTTTTTCTCTCTTTTTCCTTTTATGGTGTCTATTTGGCTGTATTTGAAGCTAAAACTCAATTATTTCAACACAGTGTTATTAGGAAAGTCGTAAAGTTTATCACATTACCAACTGTTCCTCTTGTTTTATCAATTCCCTATCCCTCTGTGTGTGCTTCAGTAACCACTGTCTAATTATGCAATCTCTGATCAATATCTTGCTTCTAAAAGCTAAAACCGAAGCAGATTTTGTTACAAAAAGCAAAAAATTATACTATTTCACCACACCCATTGCTCCAGTTCATCATCAACCTCAATTCTCTATTGTACATCAACAACATAGAACTCAAATTCACAATAAATTCGAATAGTTCCCCTAAAACCATGAACCAATCTCTAAACAACCACATAAACCATATGATTTCAGCTAATTGACAACAAATTAGAAGCCAATTTCAAACCAGATAAACGAAAAAGAAGAAGAAGAAAAATGCACCTACCTTGTACGGGTCTACAGATTTCGCATGAAGGTTTGCGATCAACAGCGACCCGAAAAGCGCGACCAGTAACAGCGATTTCATCTTCGACACCGAGTCTTTGTGAATTGTGGATTTGAGACTTGCGAGACGTTGATTCGTACAAAATTGCGTAGAAAATTCGAAGCGATCGACAGAATCTGAAGGAGAGTTGGTTTCCGGGAGCGAACGGTTCATTAATAGGTTCGCGGGAGAGAGCTCTAGATGCTTCGTGCGTAAGGCCGTTAGGTACACGTGGCGTCAAGGGTGATACCACGCGCGCGGACCAATCAGATATTAGAAATAAATCTGATCTCGTGTTGACGTGGCACTGTCGGTCACGTGTTCTGGGTACATTTGACTGTTGCTAGCTGTGTTTCTTGATGGGCCTGACCATTGTTGGGCCGGCCCAAACAAAGTTTCGTACCACTTTTATGTGTATCGTGCCCATGTTTAGACAATACTCGAATTTAATTCGCGATTAACATGAATTTTGAGTGTTATGAACGAAATTATTGTGTGCTTGTTCAACCTGACACCACCCGTTGATTCATCGGGCTCACTCTTTTGCAATTTGAACTCGCTAATGCAAGTCGGGTTTTAAGTACTTGTGCAAATCCACGTGATTAGACTAACAAATTCGACTAAAGCTAGGAGTTGCTTGAGATTTAAGTTGTACTTTTGCAAACTCGGTTGAACTCATAATGGAGCGGTTTTCTTATCATAATTAACCTAAATTGGTGTCGGTCAAGTTGGTCAACCCCTCTATTAATACGTACTTTATCCACAATAATTTTTTGTCAAATACTCAAATCATATTTTCAAAGTCATTCTAATGATACATAAAATATAAATATCTACCCGAATTATCCTATTGTATGTAACTTGTAAGCAATTAGATTTGTATTGCTTCTATGATTGCACATAAATTTGCCTAAATGTATATAAATCAACTAAAGAGTCGAATGCAAGTCAGGTTGTGCATGCTTTACAGACCGGGAGGGAGGATCTCAGTGCCTTAAGTCTGATTTATGGTGATATTATGTATATGATTTCTCATTTTGATCGTATTTAGTTTATGTATACTAGGCGATCTAGTAATAAAGTGGCTCGTAGCCTGGCTCGGTCGTCTTTAGGTGCCTCAGGTTGTGTTGGGTGGACGGGTTGCTTAGGCCCGATCTCTCTTGATGCTTTGTTATCTGATGATTTAAGTGATTAATAATACTATTGTTTCCCTTAAAAAAAAAACCAAAAATTGTAGGTAAGAAAATACTTGGTAAAACACATACATAAGATCATAATTCATATGTGCACGGGCCCATCAGATGGAAGACACACCATAACAAAGCTGCACCTGTCCGTAGAGTAGAGAAACTCACAAGCATTCTTCGCTGGTAGAGGGGCACCGCATATACTCGCGGCCAAACGACGACCAGACCAGCGTCCCAATCATTCTTCTCTTCTCTTCACTTCCTCTCCGAGAACACGCGATCCTCGCTGGTCCTTCTCAGTCTCGCCACAAACCCTCGGATTCAACTCTACAGATTCTTCGATCCGAGCTCGCCTTCGCGATTCGTTTTCGCTCCCGCAGTTGCAGGCAGATAGAGAGAGAGAGAGAGAGAGAGAGAGAGAGAGAGAGAGAGAGAGGAAGAGGCAGGAGTGAGTGACGAACAAGGACGGCGATGGCGCTCTCGGCTGCGGACCTGCCGGCGATGTACTCGTTGCTGTCTAATTCAATGAGCGGCGACGAGAGTGTCCGGAAACCGGCGGAGGCGGCGCTCTCGCAGTCCGAGAACAGGCCTGGCTTCTGCTCCTGCCTCATGGTATTGTTTTGGTTATCTTCGAACTGGCGTGTCTTCTAGGGTTTAGGTTTTTGGAGCATTTGAGTTCTCTGTGGTTTTGTTGTGTTGTGCCTGCCAATTGTTTGCGGAAATGTCCGTGAGGACAGTTGTTGTATTTTGGTATTTGTTTACTGAAGAGTTCGTGGAAATGCAGGAAGTGATAACCGCGAAGGATCTAGCGCCTCAAGGGGATGTTCGGCTGATGGCGTCGGTGTATTTCAAGAACAGTATTAGTAGGTACTGGAGGCACAGGCGCGACTCTAGGTAAGACAATTTCGGCTTGTTTATACCGCATATCATGCATTGCTGAGATATGAAATTGCAGTGATACTTGGATTCTTTATGGCATTGTGTCTCATGGTACAATGCTGTCTCAAATTCCTCTTACTGTTATTTTTGCATAGCTATAGCTTGTTACATCTTAAACAGACACTTAGGTTTTAGAGTTCATAAGTATGTAGAATCTTCATCGAGAGTAGCAGAAGTTGATTGAAGACAAAAGAAGAATAAGTTTGGAGAGTAAAAGGCAATGGAGGATTTGGACAATATCAGGCTACATGATGAGTTGAAAACCTCTCGAAATTTCAGAAATGTTCATGTCATAAAGTACAACATGAGTAAATGTACCACAGACACATTATAAATTAGGACGGATTACTATGTCGGCAATACAGATGCTTGGACAAATGATTACACTTCCAACCAACTATTAAAGTTATGATTTTATTCTCCTGCAGTTTTATATATTATTTCCTTTAATAATTATTTTTGGTGATATTTTCAGTGGAATTAGCAGCGAGGAGAAAGTACATCTGAGACAAAAACTGTTGACGCACTTGAGAGAAGAGAACTATCAGGTGTTCCCCAATGTATTTTATTCCTTTTGTAAGACATATATCATTTCATCCATGTTTCTGAAGCTATTTGTAATTATTTGTTTATTTACCAGTAACATTTGTTTCTAGATTAGCTAGAGGTTTTTCATCCCCACTTAAATTAGAATTGATTGCATGTTTTGCGTGTTTTATTTATAAAAACAGCAGTCTTTCATTACTTAATGTCTTACTGTATAATTCCCATCCAGATTGGCGAACTTTGCTAACATTGTGTGTTCTACATGTTTGTTATTGCACATACAGATAGCTCAAATGTTGGCTGTCCTCATTTCCAAAATTGCTCGTATTGATTATCCAAAAGAGTGGTAAATCTTTCAGCTTATGGTTTCTATATGAGATTATTCAGTGTTGTAATTTTGATCTTGTGTGTTTGTATATATACTCAAACCGAACAGGAAATGTGTTCAAGAATAAGTACCGGTCCCAATAGATTGGTTCAATATATATAAGGTGGTCTAACATTAACTGAAAACATCATCACCTATGGTTTGGCTTGGACAGAAAACATACTAACTTGAAATTTTGTAGCTACACACTTCAGGATGGTTGGCCTTTCTTGTGTTTGTGGCTGCAAGGGGATCAGGTTTTCTTTTAACTATTTCAACCTGGTCTGATCTGTCGGCATTTCACATGCCTAGTGAGTGAGAAATCTTTGAATATGCTTTAATAGAGATTAGAGAAGCCATTTTCGACCAGATATATTTTATGTGGTCAAAGAAAATATTAAAATAACAGTTCCTCATCGCCGTGAAAAAAACTCTTTTATCATGAAAGAATTGCATCTGTATTGTTGATCCTATATAGCTTGCTGGGTTGAGTATGGTATTTATAGTATAATGACATGCTGTAAGAGTTTACTTTAGATCTTTTTATTTCATTAATTTGCTATATATGTTATGCCAACCCCAACATGGTTTAGGATAAAGCTTGGTTCTTGTGCATTGTGCTATATGTTCTAATCATTTGTCCTAATTACATATTCAGGCCAGAGCTCTTTTCTGTCTTAGCACAACAGCTTCCGTCAGCAGACACTCTCACTTCCCATAGGATTTTTATGATTCTCTTCCGAACTTTGAAGGAATTGTCTACCAAACGCCTTACATCAGATCAAAGGAACTTTGCAGAGGTATAGGCAATTATATTAATTTATTAATATTATAATTATTTTCTCTTGTTTTGATGAAGAGTGTTTCCTATTTGTCATATTGCAATTGGTTCATGTAAATTGTATTTTTGCGTGGATCTTGTTATCTTGTTATGGATACCATTTGTTGGAGTGAAATATTTACAATTCCTAACATAAATAAGATTTTAAAAAGTTGTATGTTAAGTTCATTAGCCTGGTTCTCCTTAAAATCCCTCTCTGATTTGTTTTTCCATCTACAAGGAAATCACTTGGTACATTGATACCCGCCTTCCACAATTAGTTTAACTCTTACCACTTTTGCACGCATCACCACCACTATAATAACCATTAAACTTTTGTGTTTCAAATTGATGGTTGTTTGCATGATCCCTACTGTATGGTGGTTTATGGCTATCATCATTATCAAAAGCTCTAAACTTTTGCTTTCATGAATTTTTTTTTTTGCAGATATCATCCCATTTGTTTGATTACAGCTGGCACCTTTGGCAGAGCGATGTGCAGACAATTTTACATGGTTTCTCTACACTTGCTCAGAATTATAATTCAAACCTTACGGATCAGCATCATGAAGAGCTTTATTTAACATGTGAAAAATGGTTGTTGTGTTTAAAGATAATACGACACCTAATCATTTCAGGGTTTCAAAGTGATGCAAAGTGTGTACAGGTACTTAGTTGTGAACTTGGGACATACTTTTTTCCTTGTTAGTGAGGCGAAGTTGGATGATAGCTTACAACTTAGCCTTTGTATCTTTGTAGGAAATCCGACCAGTGAAGGAGGTCTGTCCTGTGTTGTTGAATACCATTCAGTCATTTCTTCCATATTGTGAGACCTCTCTCTCTCTCTCTCTCTCTCTCTCTTTGTATCATTTTGTGCATGCCACTGTTGTATTTGATGCTGTTTCCTAATTGTTTCATGGTCTTTTATTACGTTGTTCTGTTTTTCTTTATCCTGGAAAGTAGATAGCATAATTTGTTGGCATTATTTGTTGAGTGTGGGCATATATATAGAAATGAACTATCCTATTTCACCCAGCAAGAACTGAGTGATTTGTCAAGCTGTTGTAGTTACAAGAGGAAAGTCGTTTCTTCTCTTGTTTTGGTACACTTTTACCATTCTATGTCCACATTTTTTCTGGGGTGGGTAAAGAAATTAATCTCTCTACTTTCTCTGGGTTGCAAAATGGTAATTAAATCTGCTGCATATATCCTGTATTTTGCAGATTCAACTTTTCAGAAGGGGGATCCTAAGTTTTTGGACTTCACGAAAAGGGCATGTATTAAATTGATGAAAGTTTTAGTTGCAATTCAGGGGAGACACCCATATTCATTTGGTGATAAGTGTGTCCTTCCATTGGTCATGGATTTCTGTTTGAACAAGATAACAGATCCTGAGCCAGATATACTATCATTTGAGAAATTCTTGATCCAATGCATGGTCATGGTCAAGCATATATTGGAGTGCAAAGAGTACAAACAAAGTCTTACTGGTCGAGTGATGGATGAAAATGGAGTTACACTTGAGCAGATGAAGAAAAATATTACAAGTGCTGTTGGTGGCGTTCTCAAGTCCCTTTTGCCAAACGAACGGATAGTACTGTTGTGTAACATGTTGATACGAAGGTAATTCACTGACCCTCCTTTGCCTTATTTGTTTACCGATGGCTTATCTGGCTGTGATTGTATGGTTTTGTCGTCATTTGAATGTAGGGTTGATATTTGATACTTTTTTACTTTTACTTTTATTCTTCTGAGTGGATTGACATTTTCCTTTTAATTTCTACCTAATATAAAATTGTGCTGTTATTTTGTGTATGATTAATGATGATAGAGGTATCTGTTATGATAGTGTGGGCAAATTAATCTTGCAGATGTTTATATTATTTTGCTGTTTTTTTTCTGCATTTAAATGCCTTGTCTGTGCTATAAGAGATCACATTACCACATTTGATGTTCCCCATGAGTATATACTTCTCGTTCCAACAGGTACTTTGTTCTAACAGCTGCTGATTTAGAGGAATGGTACCAGAACCCTGAATCTTTTCATCATGAGCAAGATATGATTCAATGGACAGAAAAATTGAGACCATGCGCTGAGGCTCTATATATTGTTTTGTTTGAAAACCACAGCCAAGTAGGTCACATTCTATTCTAACATTTTACACTATGGTTCTTTATGCTTAAAATTGCTTTGGTTCTAGAAAAAGAGGTGCATGCTTATGTGATCATGGTTATTACCTTTAGCTGCTAGGTCCTGTTGTGGTTTCCATTCTGCAAGAGGCCATGAATGGTTGCCCAGCTTCTGTTACTGAAATTACCCCTGGATTGCTTCTTAAAGATGCTGCATATGGTGCTGCTGCATATGTTTATTATGAGCTCTCAAACTACTTGAGCTTTAAAGATTGGTAAGTATTATCACTATTTTATCTGTGGTAATTGGTTTGCTTATGCACCTAGCTATCATCACTTATCCATATTCAAGATGGTATTGATCGCTGCACACACATGTGAGCCATGCTATACCTGGTAACTAGTACTGCTTCAAGAAAGCAAAATGTAGTGGCAAAGTTGTGAGCAGAGTCACAGAGTTTGACAAAAATTGCTTACCCTGAAATCATAACTCTCGTTTCTGCCATAATTGCGAAATACTAGATGTTTGTGGTGACTTCCTTTTAGTTGCATTGTCATATTTGTCATTCTTATGTTCTATTTGGTCAGTTAATGGTCAGCTATTTTCCGTGGGGCGAATATGACTTCTGACTTTTTGACCTGGAATATTTGGTTGCAGGTTTAATGGCGCTTTATCACTTGAACTCTCTAATGATCACCCTAATATGCGTATCATCCATCGGAAAGTTGCAATGGTCTTGGGACAATGGGTATCTGAGGTAACAATAATTTGTTAATATGCATGTATGTGCTAGTTAATGTTCTCCTAGAAACAGTAATTTTTGGCAGAATAGTTTGCAGAAATATATATATATATATATACTTATTATAAATTACTTGGTTTATGAAATTCAGGATATCCCCATATCTGTGTTTATTGTTTGAATGTCTTTGTAGGCATTTGTAGTTTATGTGAGATGTGACTACTAACATTTGCTTCATAAAGTTGCAGTGGCTTTAATTTGAAATGACAATTAAAATGTTTCTGGTATGAAAAATAATTAGTCAGAAACCATATGTTTGTTCTACATGTCAATTTTGATGCTCTAAAATTGATATATAACAAAACGTGAAGAGATGTTTGGGGGAAAGATTAAAAAAAAAAAAATTAAGGTACAAACAGTGCTTACTTCTAATTCATAGGTTTCTATTATTTGTCTTTGGCAGGTTAAAGATGATACAAAAAGATCAGTGTACTGTGCTTTGGTCCGATTACTACAGGCCAAAGACTTATCTGTCAGGGTATGTTCACTAGTTCAATGTTAGTATATGCTCACACGCCTAGTTTTCTCTCTATTCTAGTTATTATTTCTGCGTTTGTAATATGGCCATATCCTGTTCTTAATGTTAACGTTTTCCATTTATTTTTTTAGTTGGCAGCGTGCCGGTCAATATGTTTGCATGTTGAAGATGCAAATTTTTCAGAACGGGACTTCGCTGATCTTCTTCCTATTTGTTATGATTTATGTTTTAAGTTGGTTGAGGAGGTCCAGGAGTTTGACTCAAAGGTAGAAAATACTGTTGTCACTCCCTTAGTACATGGTTCTGATAATTAAGCATCACATATGCTTCTATGTTTTTGTAGTGGAAGAAGCTGTTAGCGCACATTCTTATTTCAGTTATTGAGCATCAAATATGCTTCTATATAAATTTTTTTTTTGAAGGACTTCTGTTCTGGGACTCTGGTTTTAGTTGTCTGAGACATATTTATATGGTCATACTTTCATTATTCTTATAGTCTACTCTTGAAGGTTTACTGAGTTCCTGTTCATCCATTTTTATTTCAGGTTCAGGTTTTGAATTTGATCTCTGTCCTTATCGGACACCTCAATGAAGTCTTTCCATTTGCAGACAAGTTGGTACCATTTTTTCAGAAGGTATTGTTGCTATTTGCATTTGAAGGAAAATAACAGACATCCTAAAATTGTATGCCATTGGCAAACCAGGAAAATAATATTTATTGACTCAAATGGACATTGGCTAATGTAATTTAATGAAAATAATAATCATGTAATTGCTTGCAGGCATAAATTGAACTTAGATTTTCCTTAAAATTAGAAGATAGTCAAGGCACTTGTCTGTAATTGGGGGTGAATATTCATAGCTTCTCCTTCTTTGAAAACAGTTCAGACAATGCCGTGGGCGAATGAAAGTTTTGAACATTAGTTTCAAGTAGTGTTCTTTTTCAGTAAAAGATGGTGAATCAGAAGATCAGTTTAGGTTGGTCATTTGAGATAAATACTGCGGAGTGTACCAATTAAAAACGGCAATGTATTTTTTTTAATGGTTTACTTTTTAGAGATTGAATTCATAATTTAAATTTTGGCTAGGTCTGGGAGGAATCTTCTGGTGAAAGTCTTCTGCAGATTCAGCTCCTTATTGCTCTACGGAACTTTGTGATTGCACTTGGCTATCAGTCACCCATGTGCTACAACATGCTACTGCCCATTCTACAAAGGGGAATCGATATAAATAGTCCGGATGAACTCAATCTTTTAGAGGACAGCATGCTGGTCGGTTGCTAGTTTGATCTTTGTTAATTAATACAGTGTCAATATTATCTTATCATGCTAATTCAGCTTAAATGTTTGCGCAGTTATGGGAAGCCACAGTTTCTCATGCACCCTCAATGGTGCCTCAATTATTGGCATATTTCCCATGTCTTCTGGAAGTTGTGGAGAGAAGTTTTGATCACTTGCAGGTTAGGCATAATGAAATTGTTGGCATGTGTAATATCCTTTACTTTGAAACGTTCCATCTCCATAATCCACTGTACATGGAACCTATGAGGCAATAAATGCATAACAATGTAACTTACATGTATGGGGAAAGGGATATTATTTGATACACTTGTAGTGTAGCTCTTAGACTCCAGAAGCGAGCATCAATTTGCGGATGTATTGGTCTGGGCTTCCACTCACCACATCTTTGAGTTAGCTTCTAACTCAACAATATCATTGTGATGCCACTAGTATGCACTGTTTATTCTTTTCACTCTAGTGTAAGTGACAAATTAGTCTACCCCGGCTTCTGCATTGATTGCATTAAATGTCTTTGCATCTTCAAGAAATCAACTGTCCCTCTATTCTATAGTTTGTCCCCAAACCTTTCTCCTTTTGGACTCATTTTTATGTATAAAAAATTGGACTGATAGTGGAAATTAATGCCCTTTGAACTATTTATTTGTCTCCTTCAAGAATTGGAATTGCGAAGGGTCATCAAATAATCTGATTCCCTGTGATATACTTCTGTCCCATTATCGTATTAGATGTTGATTTTCTAGTGTACGCCTTTCTGACCTGTTTTCTCTCCTTCTCTCTCTACTGTATAATTTACCATTTCAAGCTAATTGCAGGTAGCTGTCAATATCATAGAGGGTTACATAATTCTTGGTGGAACTGAGTTTCTCAGTATGCATGCTTCGGCTGTTGCTAAACTTCTAGATATGATTGTTGGAAATGTCAATGATAGAGGGCTGCTTTCAACCCTTCCTGTGATTGATATTCTCATTCAGGTATATATGTAAGCCGATATTCATTGTGACAATCTTCAGAGGGATAGTATGGACCATATGATTTTGTTGATGGCAAATTTTGGATCATAGGCTTCTCCTCATTAGCATCATAAAAATACTATGCCATATGCTGGGTTTAAATTTATCTTTAGTCCAAATAAATATGCCGCTAATATTACAAAATATAAGAATTTTTTTTGTTATTTGAGAATCACGAAGTGCCAGGAGCAGCCTTGAATGTTTAGGAAAATTTGAAATGAAAGTTCTATAAGAAATTAAAGACAAAACATGTTATAAAAGCAGTATGTCTCTTGAAAAAAAAAAAAAAAAAAAAGTGGTCCAACAAATTTGACCATTCCCCAAATGAAAAAGAAGAGTTCTTTCTCATTTCCCATGGGGTATATAGAATGCAACTAGTGTATGATTTAGAGTTGATGCTACTTTAGTAGATATTTGGTGGTTCTAAAATACAATATTCATCTTCTACCTTTTTTGCAGTGTTTTCCGATGGAAGTGCCTCCATTGATCAGCAGTACTTTGCACGTAAGTGGAGTTTTGCTGTAGTTCACAGTTACATATTATATTCTTCACATTGGAGGTGGTTTCCATTTGCTGATATCAATCGCATATTTTCCAGAAATTGATTGTCATATGTTTGAGTGGAGGTGATGACCGTGACCCCTCAAAAACAACTGTAAAAGCAACTTCAGCAGCCATCCTGGCAAGAATTTTGGTGATGAATACGAATTTCCTCGCCCAGTTAACATCAGAACCGTCACTCTCATTACTCCTACAGAATGCTGGTGTTCCAATGGAAGAAAATGTACTTCTATGTCTTGTTGATATATGGCTTGACAAGGTTTGTCAAAACTTGCACATCCAAAATTCCAAAAGTGTGATTTTAGGAACATTGTTTACTTATTTATGCACCGCTTGAAATTTCAAGGTTTGTCGTTGCATTTTTAGTAGTTGAAGTGTACAATGATCGTTATTTTCTTTTGTTGTCTTCTCATATACCTATAATCTACATCCTTTTATTGTCTTTATTTACTGTCATCGTCATTTTGAATTGGCTTCACAGGTGGACAACGCCACTTCCATCCAGAGAAAGACATTTGCATTGGCCCTTTCAATAATCTTAACCTTACGATTGCCTCAAGTTCTCGATAAACTCGATCAGATACTTAGGTATGGCTTAACCGTTGATAAGATTCATCATTTGCAGTTCTTCTGAGGTCTGAGACATAATGTGTTAATTCACCTCACGGTGCTTCTCTTCAATTATTGCAGTGTATGTACAAGTGTAATTTTGGGTGAAAACGATGAGTTCGCAGACGACGAGTCCAGGTAGGATCTCTTAAATTTCATATCCTTGGGATTTTAGATTTTGCATCAGTTTTGTGTTTGTAATCAATTTTCTAATGAATTGCAGTGGCGACAATATGAGCTCCAGCAGGTCTCAGGGTGAAGGGACCATTCCAAGTAAAGAGTTCAGACGGAGACAGGTAAACATTCCGCCCCTGAGATTGATGGGTTGAATTGTGGAACTTTTCTTTTCTGAATAGCTTTTTCTCCAATCTAGATCAAGTTTTCGGACCCTATCAACCAATTATCGTTAGAGACCTCGGTTCGAGATAATCTTCAAACATGCGCTGCTCTTCATGGAGAGCCTTTTAATTCAGCCATCAGTCGAATACATCCATCAGCCTTTGCACAATTAAAGCAAGCATTGAAGATGCCGTAGATGGGTGCTATAAGTTTTCTATTCAATTTGTCTTGAACTCTATATATTGAGATGATACGGGTAAGGTTTCCAGCTCTCTTCCAATGCTTTCTATATTTTTCATTTCCTATAGATCATGAACCGTCAAGTTAATTGGTCCCTTTAGTATACATTTTGTGCCAATTTGATATTTTGTTCCAATTTGGTCCCATAATATTCATTTTGTTCCAATTTGCTCCTTTAGTGTCTATTTTGTGCCAATTTGGTCTTCAATTACACATTATAGTGTTAGGGGCGGACCGGATTTTTGGACCCAACTGTACTGGACAGAGTCCATTGAGTCTGACCAAAATTTTATTTTTAAATAAAATTTCTCGTGTAAAATAATTTTAATGCTCTAAATCCAATTTTGTATATTATTTATCATTGGAAAAAAAAAAATCAAAACTTTGCCATTCAAAATGTATTTTCCCATGTTAGTTTTTTTTGTTGCAAACATTTGGTTCGGTCCAGTCCGGGTTTGGACCGATGCACACCTCTAGTATGGTGATAGTTTTAGAGAACAAAATTTTGAAACAAAAGTGGATACAAAGACAACTAAATTGGTACAAAAATCAAATAGGGGCTTAAATTGGCACAAAATGGACTAAGATGGTGAGTGTGATTGCACCTGACGTGTGATTATATTTGTTTATCCAGGTGATATTGAAGCTTCTTTTTTGCGAGTTTTGTCGGTGGGTTTCTACATTCATTGCTTGAGAGGTCATTCTTTTACTTCCTTTTTGATAACTATTGTCTGGGTCTGAGTTTGTTCTTATTGGTTTGTACTTGGGGATTGTTTTTTAGTTTGTTTTGTACATGCCATATGGTTAACTGGATATATTCTGTAAATATCTTGCTGGTCCTGCCTTGTATTTAAAACGTCAAGGCAAAAGGATCGCACACATTTAGTTTACGGGATCTATGCAGTTAAGTGAAACCAAAGTTTCTTGGCAATAGAATAGAAAGAAAAAAAGAAGACGAGGAAATGAAAATGAAGAGACAACGAGCGAAGTTAGGGCGATGAGGAGTGTCGGATTTTTATTTTTATTTTTATTTTTTATGTTACTCATTTAAGATTTTGTCACCATAGTTCCCAGATTTTTTGGGTCTAAAAGCGTTTGCATTGTAATATGAAAGAGACATTACTGTCATATTTCTTTCTTTTCTGTTGAGTATTTCAAATGTAGTTCGATATAGTCTCAACTGTATTGTTGCTGCTTAGCCTTGGTTCTCGCCATTGTTGAAGCAGTGATTCAATTTTTATTCTGGAAAATTTGTTTGTTACAAATATTAACAAATGCAGAGGTCTCGTTTGTTCAATAATGTTGGAAACCGCTAACCAGAAATTGTTTCCAAAAAGATAAAAAAGGTGTTCTCTAACAAGTATTCAGAAGTGGATGAAACTATAGACTAGAACTAGGAAATGATTTAGAACTGAGTTGAGGTGATCGTGATTTTTCTGTCTGAGCTCATGAACGGAAAATGGTCTTCCAAGGATGATTGAATTGAAAGTCTCGAGTTTAAGAAACATCAGGATCTTGGCACTAAATTATTACCCAACTGTCGACGGTCAGAACTCAGCGTTTAAAAAGTCACTCTGAATGGCCAAAACGAATCGCCCAATTCCTAGGTGACAAAGGACACAAATCAAGAACGAAATTTCAAATGATTTAGTATTCTCAAGTATTATCCCGATACTTCAATAATAATTGATAGAAGTTGTTGCATGCAAATAAAAACTAGTAGCCACAAAAATGACCAATGACAAAAAGATGCAATGAAAATCCAAATCCGGACACAACCTTGCAAGCACTCTTACAAACCAATAAAACCAAAAATGACGAAAATCTAAAAACCATTACCAAAAATAACAAGCAGACCCACCATTAGTAACACCACAGGATACATCAACGACCACCCAAACTAACTTGGAGTACAAATAAAACTACCAAGTCGCCCTGTAGAGATGAAGATTAAACTGAAAAATCCACTATTTATTTAGCTCTTATGCCTCTTTTGTGGCGGATGGCTCGTCTTTCTTGTCTTCTTTCTTAACTTCAGAATCAGCAGGTTCCGCTTCGTCTTTCTTTACGTCGGTTTTGACATCATCCCCAACATTCAACTTCTCGAGAAGTTCAGCAGCATCAGAGGCGTCCTTGCTTTCCTCTTTCTTTCCCTGGCTTTCAGCTACCTCTTGAAACATTTCCATGAAAGTCTTGCAATCTGGACGGAAAAGTAAAAGGTATTAGAGTTGAGAAGATCTACAAAGTTCGCACCAACTTACATAGCACTCAATTTATAAACTTAAACTGGTATGTGGATGGACTTATTTCAAGCATTTTCACTACGAGGAACAGAGACAGTAAGAAGATTAGCAATTTATAAGAAAATCACCAAAATTAAGACACGACACCGTAACATAGCAGCCAATAACATAGGGGCAATAAAAATGTTTGATTGTCAGATAAAAAGAGTTTGTTACTTCCAGTCTCTACTTATTCAACTTAGTACGCTTGTTACAAACTCACTTTCAATGAGAAGCCATTATAAATTTTCTGAATCCAACACCTTAAAGCTTCCAACAAGGTGGTGCTGTTTTATGTTTCAGATGTTAGATTGTATTTTCTTTTTCATTTTTTGACAATAGACAACAGATAATTTCTTAAATGGTTTTGTATTATGGTTTGTTGTGCTGCTTAATGATGTTTCTAATCTAGCCACTAAGTGAATAGAATATAATAAATAATTAATAACTGCACTTCTCTTTTCTGATGCTTGAGCTTTGCACTCACGCAGTCACGCCCCAAAAGACCTGCTCTCTGAACTTTAAGAGCTATAACCAAGTGAAATAAAATATGTCCTCTATGTTCAAAATGCTCAAGGACCTATTGTGAAGTGGCATGGCCTGTCATGTAATTTAGGAAAGTCGAAGCCCAAAAGAGTTCCTAATGAACGTGTTGATAACTTAATAGTGTTAAATACTCCCTCCGTCCCAAAATGAGTGTCTTGTTTCCATTTTTTGCAAAAATTAAGGATTACAAGATAATTGAGCGTGTTTCCAATATAACTATTATTTTCCCACCTACACCCCATGTGCAGATCTACTCATGTGCATAAATGATAAGGGTAATATGGGAAAAACAATAATATAATAACCTAAAAATAGAAACAAGACACTCCTTTTGGGACAAAAAATTTAGACAAACAAGACACTCATTTTGGGACGGAGGGAGTATAATGTAAAAGGGGTCCATGGCCTTCCCAAGCATAATAAGGAAGTAGCTTTTGTGTTCCATAAGATAAAGATATCTGATCATAATTGAATAAGATTGCTCGTTGAAATGCAACTAAAGAATAACATGCTAGTTAAGGGGAGACATTTCGGGTAAAAAAATTGAAGTATATGTCTATGAAAAGAGAATCAATATCAAGAACCTAACACACAATATAAGCCGAGGGTACATACAACCATCCTCTACTTTCGTAGAATACGGAAAGCAAAAACAGAAGTTTAAACAAATCCTATGTAAAGCATGTGAAGTTCATTTAAAACTAAAATCTGAGACTGAGAAAAGAGATAAATTAAGATCAACATAACAGCAAGTGATTGTAAGAGGTACTCACTCTCCACGGAAGGAAATCTAATGCAGAAAAGTTCATCCTTCAACTCCCCATCCGCATAATCAGCAGCATGCCACACGCAAGACTTCTCATTTCCAGCATGCTCTTGCACGGTCATTGTGGAGATCACTGCAATTTGTTTACCAACAAGCATTTGGATATTCAGATGACTAAAAAAATAACCATGGAGATTGACATTATTCAGAGTTTACAAAGAAAGTGATCCAACAAGGCTCAGTCTATAAAGGTAGGGTTTATGAAATTTGCATAAAACAAACACAATGTAGAAAACAAACATACTTCAGAGTCTATATAGCTAGGGTTTAAGAGATTTGGATCACAAACACATGAGATACAACATAATTCAGAGGTGGATTATACAAAATTCAGAATTCATAATGCTAGGGTTTAAGAGATCTAGAACTCAACAAACACACTGTAATACCACATAATTCAGAATATCTACAATGCTAACTTTCATACCAAAAAGAGGTTCAAAATTAAAGTAATCATTTCAACAATCACACAAAATGCTAGGGTTTAATAAATTATATGCACTTCAATTATAGATAAATCAGTGAAAAAGCAATAGATCATCAATAAAAATGAGGAAAAGAACAGACCAAGATGATTCGCACAGATCTTGAGAGTCTTCGATTGGCGCATGACAAGCCTAACCTTGCCGGACTGCTTGTGCTTCAAAAGCTTCACAGTACCCGCACCTCTCTCCTTCCACTGATTCCCATCCTTATCGAATCGGTACAGCTTCGCCTTCCTAAAACACTCAAAACACAAATCCGATCAGCCAATTACAACTCAAATCGCACAAAAACAAAATCAAATCAATCACAGACCACAAACAACAGCTAAAAACAGTAAATACATACAGATCCAGAAGCGGATCTTCGTCTTCTTCGCCAGTTGTGACAGAGACCTCTTCCAACTTGACTATTGGAGCGATTTGTGCTCCAGTATCTTCATCTTCACCTGGAGTGTTCTCTTCTTCTTCTCTGTTCACTACTGGATCAGAAGTCGCCATTTCTGGAGCACAAGATTCGGATTGGACTTCGAATTCGCAGAAAAACGAGAGAGTGAGGAACAGAGGATGCGTCTGGGCTTTGGCTCTGGAAGCTTCTATGCGCAACTGCGTAGAGACTAGAGAGGTGAGCTCTATATACATATAATAAAAGGTGCCAGAAACGGCGCCGTATTTGGGGACTATGTTGGTGAAAAAATGCGCGACAGGTTGGAAATATATTTTCTTCTTTGGGTAACTGTTCCTCCTCTGTTTGGCTGCAGAGAAAACGCAGGAAAATATAAGAGAAAATGAGGATTCAATCAAGAGAATGAAAATACTACTTAAATAAACACAATAGTTAGATATGGAAATTTGGGTTAAAAAACACTACTCTATTTAGATCCTCAAGACTTATAAGAGTTCATGTGGGTTAGATCGGGTTGGGGGTTAGGCCAATCCTATAAAATTTTGTAATGGCAAAGTTTATTCCCAAGTAAATACATAGTTAATTCATTTTATTTCATGCGAACGACTTGATATAAGTGTCAATTGTACTATGAGTGATTATAAGTTCGAGTCTGAACGACTTGATATAAGTGTCAATTCAACGTTTATTTTTTGTTATAACACATTATTGACTAGTTTCTTTATAATTTTTCTTAAATAGTACAAGAAAGCAAAACCCTTCGACACGTGCATTTGATAATTTAACGAAAACTAGAATTTCCGTGTTGGAACAAGTGGAACAAACAATGTGTTGAACTAGACTCCATCGATAATATAACAAAAACTAGAATTTCCATGTTGGAACAAGTGGAACAAACAATGTTTTGAACTAGACTCCATTGATCATTTCTCGTAACAAACTACATAGATGCTGACTTTCAAAAGCTTGAAACTCGTTCCGAAGGAAAAAAAATCGCTCATGTTGAGACAACAGAGTACCATTTGCCAAACCCCGAGTACGTTTCCCAACCCATTCCACACTTCGATCATGGCACAACCAATCGGATCCAAATTGCCCGCTAACAATTTTAATGTTAGCGAAGAGAATATTATTTAAGTTAAAACTTTGGTTTTTTTTTTTTGGATTGTTAATAAAAACATTTGGTAGAAAGAAGGTACAGAAATTGGGCAAAACCCAATTTGGATCTCAATGTCTACAACCTATATGGAAATCCAGATACAGAGAGGGTCATCAACAAAAGTACCAAAACTGGAACAAATAAAAAAGAACCATTCTTCAAGACTCGGCGCCATTTGTTGCATCCATTGCTTCTTCCGTCGTTTCCCCAGTTTTCTCACCCTTCTTGCCTGCACCGTTTCGGGAAACAAAAATTAGTTATTCTCAACAACCAAACTGTTGAGTTAAGTTGATCTCTTCTATACATCATATTATATTTGATCGAGTTTACCTTTCTTTTTCTTCCCGCCACCTTTCTTCTTTGTCTTGGTACCCAAAGCTAGCCAAGCCTTGATCTCGGGATCTTCTATTGTTTTTGTTGGCTGCAGCTCTTGCAAAGGATGGGACGTGACCCGATCCGACCCATTTGGCATGAGCAAAACTGTGAACTTGATATGAGCAACAAAATCACCTGCACAAACGCCAAGTTTTGTAAACATGAAAAAACCAAAACCAATATACAATATCACAGCTACGTTAAGAGGGCATCAATTACCAGGCTTTTCATGAAGAACGGGATATGGTTGCAAGAGCTCGTGATTCACACATTCCACTAGTCCAAGTCTAGCACGCTTCTCTTCCAAAGCCCTATTGAGTAGACAACACAAATCATTTTCAAATAAGAAACATAACAAGTTGAATGCATATTTTAAATGCCAAAGAGAGCGACAGATTTGAGACAACGAACCTGGCGGTAAAAGGCATGATGGGAAATTTCTGGCTAATTTCACTGAAAATGAACCGAGATGCTTTCATCTTCAAATGATAACTTTTATCCACGGCTCTCTTGTAAATAGTTGTCTGCTTCTCATCAAGGAGCTTTGGCTGCAAACGAAATAAGAGAAATAATGAGAACATGATAAAGTCATAATGTTTGCAACATTAATATTAACTGCAAATTACCTTGCCATCACCTGTACTCGTTACAATGTCAATTGCATAAACTTCATTTTCTTCGAATTCTGCATCATCAACTCTCGTGTCTGGATTGGAGACACTTAGCACAACCTTATTCCCGTCTATCACAAATTGTTTGAGCTGGTGACTAAGAACACCCTCAACAATTTTGCAATCATATGCAGCAGCAACTTTTTGAATAGCATCTGTCACATCTTTGTTCTGCAATAAAAGACTTAGATTAGCGCCTGTTTAAAACCCAGATAATGTTATATCCATTAGAGTTTCCACGATCAAAGCATCATCTGGATGCTAGTCCATCACTTATGAAATGTACTCAACATTAAAGGACGTTACATTGTTTTAAGAATCAACATATTGCACAACTCTTGAATATGAACAAAGGCCGTTTAAAGAAAAGAAAGCAGTGAGAAACAAAGATAAAAGACTATAGACATGACAATCTATCAGTGTAACTATGACTAAAAGAGGCATCATTGGACCTGAACCCATAGCCAACAATTGTCTTCATCATGTAGAGATCATGCCACTTGAGAGGATACAGAAAGGATAAAAAAATGACAAATATGAAGACAAAATTGCTGCAATGAAGGGAGAATACTGCTGACAAAGACAGACATGATGAGCTATCAGTGTAACTATGACAAAAGAAGCATCATTGGATATAAACCCATAGCGAATAAAAGTCTTCATCATCTAGCAATCATGCCAAACAGAATGTCCAATACAAAGAGCAAAAAGTCAACATACAAAAACATTTGGAACCAGTGATTGAACAAAATGTTGGCCAGTGAAAATGCTGTGTCAATTATACAAAAAATAAACATTGACCTTGCTTACGTCATGGCCGGGCACATTATAGGCAACAGGGAAAAAGAGGAAATAAAAAACAATACGATTACCTCGGCAAAGTTGCCAATTTACAGTAGTTAGATATTTTGACACAATTGGTAGATTCACAGTGTAAGAAGATCATATCAAGTGTAAGCTATATCAACATGATTTATGGAATGTTGGGCATAAAGAGTATGAGTTCATTATGGAAGAATATCAACCCAAATCACCTCAATAATAGCCTAGCAAACTATAGGCAACAGGGAAAAAGAGGAAAATCAACAGACAAGTGATTAATAGAGATAATTTGAGAAGATGTTGACCATAGAGAGAATGAATGAAATATGAAAAAACATATCACACAAAAGAATCTCAAACACAGTCGAGGTCAATTTGGGCAACAGGGAAAAAGAGGAAAATCAACAGACAAGTGATTACCTCGGCAAAGTTGCCAAACTATTTTACAACAGTAATAGAGATAATTTGAGAAGATGTTGACCACAGAGAGAATGAATGAAATATGAAAAACATATTACTCAAAAGAATCTCAAACACAGTCAAGGTCATTTTGGGCAACAGGGAAAAAGAGGAAAATCAACAAGTACTGATCACCTCGGCAAAGTTGCCAAACTTTGTTGAGAAAACCTCATCAACATTTATCTCAAAATACAAGGTAGATACACACACATATTCAAAGATATTTCAGCTACCAGAAACAAAAATGAGAACTATGAGTAAAAACAAAAGGAGCTCCATTTGGATGAATGATATCATCCCCTATCAGAGTAACTATGACAAAAAGCCACATTTGGATGTTAGTCCATAGCTTTCAAAACAATTCATCATTTAGGGAGGACAGTTAAATTGATCGCATTGTTTGCTATTTCCAACAAAACGGAAGGGAAGTGGGCATCATAGTTAGCATTATCAAAAACCCAGTATGCTATAATAACGGAACTGAGGAATTTCAGTGATCACAAAGCTACATAAACAATTAGGCAATTACTAAAAAATACTCCAAAAACCAATCAAATAAACATACACCCTTTATCCACAATACAATGCCATCTAAATATAGGGACATGGCATGAAAGACAAGCAAAGCCCAAACAAACACATACTACAACAAAAATTTGATACACGATTGGACTCAAAAGCAATAGAAAATGTTACCTTCTTTCCTGGCCTTACTAGCCTTAGAGCTACTTCAGCAGCAGTGTTTGCAGCAGCAATTGCATCAGCTGCTCTGCCAGTAACAGGGCCATTTTGAATGACATGAGTGTGTGCAACAACGGCAATAAACCCATCAATGTGACACCCCATATCACTGCACATAAACCCATCAATGTGACACCAACATTTCATTTCAATCACTCATAACAAAGCAACCACGGTAACTAAGCCAAGTACCAATCAGAAGAGGGAAATGAATTGAAGCTTCCAACAGCAATAAAGCATAGCATGTGAGCTTACATCTTAGCAATGTCTCCTTCCTCCAGTGTAGTCTCATCACTAGCAAGAGGAGAGTAGTGACAGATAGTGTTGTTTACAGAAATGCAAGTAGGAAAAGCAACACCTCTCTCAATCTTCTTCTTAACATTTTTGTACATATTTCCAGTTTGTCTATACCAAAACAAAAACAACAAAAAAACATCAAAATTTGTACAGTTACACTACCACATCAGACTTCTGTAGTAACCTAGGAATGTATAATAAAAAAAACTTACTCTCCAATGAATGAATCAGCTTTTTCACAAAGATCAACAATCTTAACCTTAGGTTTGCACTCAGATACCACCATCTGCAGAGCTCCTGAAATGATTTTCATTTTTCAACATCAATATTGCAGAAAATGAAGAACAAAAATCACACATCAAGCTAAAACAAATAAAAACACTGATAAAATAGCTCAAATTTCACATATTACATCAAATACAATCACAGACAAAACAAAAATCAAATTCAACACTCACTGTTTATGATCTCAGCTGCGCTCTTGTACTTGGTGACCACTTCGGGAGAGGAGAGATCCAACTCCTTCTCCTCTCTTTCATCGTCCGACATCGTCTCGAAGCTCTACAAATGTCTGGAAACACAAAAATTCAAACAAAACAATCAAATTAACCTCCAAAAGAAGCGTGTTGGAGTGAGCTAAAAGGAGAGCATCGAACCAGGTAGAGAAGTTGACGGAAATGGAGGAAGCAAGCGAAGATAAGCGGCGAAGCAGCTAGGGTTTAGCGATGGAGAGAGAAGAGGTGGTACGATAGAGATTTAGGGTTGTGGACAAGCTTTATATAGCCATTTCGGTTTATGTTTTATCGGTAGGGTTTACAATTATTTCTATTCTTTAATACTGTATTTTTTAGACATTTAGTAGCAAACTATGTAGACTGCGACAATTTAACCCGAACTTTTGAACGAGACACGAGACGAAATTATTTTTGATATCGGGTTGAGCATGATGCAAAAAATGTGTTTGAATGGGTTGCAATTGGAGCTAACATGATGATGTGTCCTAAATATCTGACATGACACAAATAATTTAGTATAAATAGGTTTTTTTGTTGAAGCAAACGACATAAGAGTTACATTCAAAGAATATTCAAAAATATCTGAATAAGGGAACCACACATATATATACAGATTCTCTCAATCGAGTGAGGAAATATATTCGCGGACAAATAAAAATACCACATTTTCAAAACAACGCGCTAACAAGCGACAATCATCACATTTTCTTCACGGATCCTGACTTCATATCCCATATAACATGTTGCGCACCAATTTTGTCAACTACCTTTCTCCAACCCATCTCCTTAAGCCACGATTACGCTTTCTGAATTGTCAGCACCTCCACTATTGCCGACTTCCAGTCAACCACCTCACATCGTCAACACCCACCTACCAACCATGGTTAATAGTGATAAAAAAAAATGCAATGGTTAAATACAAACAAGTCTATGAGAGACAAAAACATTTTAATATTTTACCATCAAAATGTTACTAGAAAATTAAATGTGATATTATAGTATTGAATATATATTTTATTTATAGCAAATGATCAGCAAAGGGTCCATAGCTCAGTGGTAGAGCAATTGACTGCAGATCAATAGGTCACCGGTTCGAATCCGGTTGGGCCCTTTAATATTTATTATATTTTGTGATTTTTTTAAATTTCTTTAGGAAGGAATTTGGATTTATTTACCTTGATTGTTGATCGAGTCATCTAATACAATTTTTTTTTGATAACATGCAATGTAATATAATATTATAATCTCTAACTATGCATGCGCATTTTATTAAGCCCAACAAAATTATAGAATTTGTGAGCTCAAACAATTTTATTTCATATCGTGCTCGTGTTGTGTGACATGTTGAGACACGAATAGCAAAGTCTACACAAAACAATTTTCTTTACCAACATAGAGATCAGACCAACCCATATTAGCAAAAGATACACTCTTAATAGCAAAAACATAAAATAATAGCATTTATTAGATCTAACCATTAGTCAATTCAATCGACTAGCTTACAAATACAGCATCTCCAAAATTACAGTTCAGGTCCGCACCTTGGGAAAAAATGGTGCACAGACCGATCAACGAGTGAATTCCCTCTTCGTGTGGCAAAACAATCGATATCCATGCGTGAAAAGATAGAGTGAATCGAGCAACAATGTCTAAATCAATGCCAGTTTTGGCGTGTAATTGAATTGTAATAGTAAACAAACACAAGGTAAAATGTTTCTGCACCTCCTGAACAATCATTTTTCTCTAGATTCATATCCCGTTTTTTCAAACTTTTGAAACCCTCCACGGGATTTTTTATGAAATAATTTTATACCCAGATTAAGATTCTGACACCGACAAGGTCAAATACAAAGAAAAAAGAATCTTTTTATTTCATCTAGTTTCTTAACTACCTACTCTTTCTAATTTAGCTAAGCTAACTCTAATTTTCATTTTTCTTCATCATCATAACTATGATCTTCTCTTTTGATTGCTCTGCTAGAAGCAATTTTGCCTCCAAAAATAGCAAGCAAAAGAGAGAAAAAAAAATCAGATTTCGGAGGCAGAATTTGTAAAATTTTAGATTATTCTATGCCTTAACCTTCAAATGAGTGTAAATCTATAATTTCACCTGGTCTAGGGTTTAAATTGAAAATTAGAAGAAAAAAAAAAAAAAAAAGAGAAAGATAGTAGCTAACCCTAGAAAAATGATAATCCGGATGTGCAAAAGCATTATACCAAAACGAAATAATCTTAACGATACCTACAAGTGCGTGTTATGGAGATATTGCCTTTCATAGAAGCCGATCACTTGGTCAGCCACGCCCCACATGATGGCTTGGCCAGGTGGGATTCTCATTAGGCGAGGAAGAAGACCTTTCCACAACGCGAAAATCCCTTCCTCAGCATATATCGTTCGGATAGCGTGGACCATGCCTTTGTACTTCAACCCGCCTCCATCCCGGGTCTGAGCCATCAACCTTGTTTTCACATCATCGAATGGGCCGGTGCATACTGGACCGGCTGTTCCCACGAGAAATCCTGAAATCATGGACTGCCATGGCTGGAGGACTGTCCCGTCACCTTCGTTCTTCTTCCACAAGACTACGTCAAAAGCATTCTTGGCGGTAAACATGGCTGCTTGGTTTATTTCTTTATTTTAAATAAATCAGTACTTTTGCCGATAAAAAAAAAAAAACATGGCTGCTTGGTTGGTTCCGTTGCGCATAACAGTTGGGGCAGCGCCTGCCCACAGCCCAAAAAGGCCTTCTTCACGGATAATCAATCGAGCACAGTGCACCGGACCCTTGTACTTAAGTAGCTCGGGACTCAGTCCTCTCTGTTGCTGTAATCTAATTTTAACCACCTGCAACAATAAAGGGTAAAAAAGGGAAACTTTTAAGCAATCTCCATTTTGATGCAAATATATATTGACAATATGTAGCTGGATCATATGACCATTAAATTTACCAAGAACATGTAATGCCATATGATGATATTACTCACTCGTGGTCATTCGAGTTCAAACTTCACCCATATCAATCTATTTTCAACAGTAAATGGTGCAGAAAGAGAAGCTAATTCAAGAACTGAAGAAAACAATACTTTGGGGCTGGTTTTCAGCTACATGAACTCAACAGTCATAAAATATCCAAATGAAACTTCATTGTACATAACTTCCAACCAATAAACCTAACATAGTAGAGACTGAGGCCAGTAAACAGATTTGAACTTACCACTTCTCAGTTCAGCTGTCTAAGAATATGTTCTGATACCTGTTAACACTATCACTAAGGCTTTTGTTGGCAATGAAGTACTAGCTAGATAACAAAAGGGTTGTGCAGCAACTCATCAGAAAAAGACAATTAAAACTGAAAAAAGCTGTCTATAAGCTTCATTTCAATTGAGGTCTGTATAATAATTTGATTTCGTGTGGTTTAGTTTGGGTAATCTGATACCAATTATACTGTGTGTCACACTCACCAGCACCTAGAATATTCGTCTCATCATTGCAATGAGATGAAACAGTTTATGGTCTTTAAAAGTAAATTCTGGCTCAAATACATAGGTTTGGGAATAAAAGCTGATAAAGTCTTCAGTATAATATAATGGGAATCGCATTGCTAATGCTAGCACATCTATTTGTATGCAAATCTGCAAAGTAGTTGCTTTCAATTTGATTTGACTTTGAGTCTAGGTCTAAATATTACATTAACAAGAACCAAGCAATTTCCCAAACAATGTATCGACTAAGGGTTGGCTACATGAAGCCTTCAGTAGAATGTTTGGGTTATTCTCCTTATCCACTCTATCCTATATCATTCCTTACTACTTCTTCTATACCTTTTCTTCCTGCTTATTGTCATGTTAACGCAAGCCTTCCCCTACCCCTTTCAGATATGCTTTTTGATGGGAAATCACGGAAACTTTACCCGGCATTAGACAGGCAATGTCATGGGGCAGGTATAGAGTGCTAATTGTCTCCTTCCAAATCGATAAAAATTTATGGAAACATATTTTCTAAATGTTCACTTACAAGTAAAACAATCTCACATTTAGTGTTCAGATTTCTGATAGTTGATTCGTTGACCACATGGATGCCCTATTGCCATGTTCTAAGCAACAATCATTTCAAAATATATAAACAAATGAACTCTAAATTCGCAGCATCAGTACAATTCTGAGAAAATCTAAAATTACTCAGTGATAACTGGTACAACATCTGCCAAAATATTCAAGATTTAAGGAGCATTTTCACCTAATGAACACTTAAATTTGCAACTAAAGACCTGTACAATACATAGAAACAAAACTCAGCACTCCGCAGTAAAAAGCAAATTGAATTGCATGTTAACCAAAACTACACAACCAGTTTTAAAAAAAAGGTCCTAAACCATTCCCAAGATCCACACAAGAGTAACCAAAATTCAAGAATCCACAAGCATTTTCCCAGCAAAATCAACATAAAAGCTTAAACAAAACACAATACTCGATAATCAAGCAGTGAACTGAATTGGACCTTAAACAGAACTACAGAGCAAAATTAAAGCGAAAAGGCAAACAATCAATCAAACGAATCGAATAACAAACCAAAATTCGCATTCACTCACCTCAAACGGAGTAACGATAACAAGCGCCTCAAGAACACCAGCGCCAAATCCGGAGAGAAACCAATCTCTATTACTGAGCTTCCCAGTCTCAGCGTCCTTGAACGCGGACTGAAACAGCGCATTGGAGCCCATGCGAAGCGCGTACTTGAGCGTGAGGTGCGTAGCGAACGGAGTCAAACCCTTCCAGAGAGCTCGAACACCTTCGGTTCGGGACACGGTGGAGCCGCAGTGGACGATTCCCTAGTAGACTCCATTCCGGTCCAGCTGCAACCTGGTCTTGATGACATCAATTGGCTGCAGACACGTCGCCCCCACCACACCTCCCAGAGACCCCGATAAGGCCTTCATGTACGGCGGAATCGTTTTCTTCAGATTCGTCGTCGTCGTCGGTGTCGGCGTGTTGGTGACGGATCGTTGTTCTTCTGGTTCCGCCTGGATTCGAATTCTGGAGGTTAGGGTTTGGGACGAGGAGAGTGGAGCGAAGAAGATGGAGATTTGAGGTTCTGTCTCCGCTGTCTGCTCTCCTCGTCGCCGTGTGAGATGCGATGCTCTACTCGTCGCCGTGCACTGCGTGTACGGTGTAAAGTTTCAGTGGCAATATAGTAATAATTTATCACTGAGGAAATCTTTTTCACCAATAGGTGAATTTGACATATTTAGGGACGAACATAGAGTCTGCAATTTGGACTCCTAAGTACCTGATTTTTGTTCTATCGGATCAATTTTTAAGTTTAATTAAGTATGGTTCATCTTTAAATTTTTAAGTCGGCTATATCAAATCACGCATTTGGATATGTTTTGCGTCTCAAATTTGAAATATAATCTGAAATTCAATCTAGTCTGAATTATTTTCGAGTTTAGTAGCTCAAAACTTGATTTGTCAGCTCTAAATAAGAATGATAATCTCAACTTGTTAACTTTTGAGTCTAAAGAACTCTACGATAGAGAGATTGTTGAAATTATAAAGAGATGAAATAATATGTTTTAAACTAAATGAGAGTTAAGTTTAGTATATAACTACTTACGAAAATGGAAGTTGGATTTTTTATGAAGATATGTTCGGACATATTTTCACTTAACCTATGTTTTATCTAGAAGCAAAAGCTTCTTTATAGTGTTTCAAATTACTAATTAACCAAGTATTGCCCTAGCTAGATTGACACTCGCGTTATAGGAGTATCCCCTGCTCTAGAGCCAGCCTCCAAACTAAAATAACTGAAATCCAAAGTAGCCAGCCTTGTCATGAGAAACTTCCCGGAAAAAACTTCGAATCAGCAAGGAATAAATACGATAGAAATTAAAATGAAATCTAGTAATTTTATCTAGAATTTCGTTAGGAACTAGATTCCCCTTTTTTTACTGCTCACTAGACTAGGAAAAGTGCACCTTATCCAAGTACTCGGGAAGCAGATACTCGATAAAGTTTAAAAGCTCGCGATGTAGAGTTACGGGGGATGTGCTTACTTAAGTACACAACATTGTTTTTAGTAAATATTGTTGGAAAAATGAAACACAAATAAGTAGTAAAAGAAACTCCTATACCTAGAACATTCCGATCGGGTCAATTTTTAAGTTCAATTAACTATGGCTCATATTTAAATTTTTTGAGTCGGCTATATCAAATCATGCATTTTGACATGTTTTGTATCTAAAATTTGAAATATAATATGAAATTCAATCTAATCCGAAGTATTTTCGAGTTCAGTAGTTCAAAACTTGATTTGTTAGCTTTAAATAAGAATGGTAGTCTCAACTTGTTTGCTTAAACTATTAAAGAACTCTACAATAGAGAAATTGTTGAAATTATAAAGAGTTGAAATAATATTTTTTAAACTAAATGGGAGTTAAGTTCAGTATATAACTACTTACGAAAATGGAAGTTGGGTTTTTTATGAAGATATGTTCGAACGTATTTTCACTTGACCTATGTTTTATCTAGAAGCAAAAGCTTCTTTATAGGGTTTCAAATTACTGATTAACCAAGTATTGCCCTAGCTAGACTGATACTCACGTTATAGGAGTATCCCCGACTCTAGAGCCAGCCTCCAAACTAAAATAACTGAAAACCAAAGTAGCCAGTCTTGTCATGAGAA
>JAYMTA010000214.1:0-34729 GCA_036897625.1 Pelargonium cotyledonis | reverse complement strand
ATTATTTTGATTTATTATACAAAATTATTTATTAATTAAACGTGTTTATTAAAAATTTATCAATTATTAAATTCGTTAAAAATATTCGTGCATCGCACGGGTGTATAAACTAGTAGAAATAGAGTCGTCAACTGTGCATTAACTTAACAGAGCGAGCGGTTTGACACCACTAGTGTAGCGGGTTAACGAGGGCAGGTTCAAAGCAGGTGGGCTACGGATGCAGGAGGCTATTTACCCTGTTGACTGTTTTTTTAACAACCCAATCTAGATGGTGTGAAAAATGAGGAGTCCAATTCACCCACGGAAAAATAAAAAGAGGACTAATTTTTTTATTTTTTATTTTTATAATTCTAATAAAGAACTTTATTCAATATTGGAAAGGTTAACAATGTTAAGATTATTACACACCCATGACTTAGAATCACCTATTCTACCTAGATTAGCTAGATGGTGAGTAGGGCTGACAAAGATTCTTTTTACAAGCAAAAGTTTGTCATTGAGAGGGCAATTGAAAACTACATAGGTGATGTCCGTCATTGCCTCTCTGCAGTCAGCTTGACCAATACTAGAAGTCTCCTCATGCTGAGTAATCGCCCTGTGTAACATAAGACAATAAGTTAGAATACAGAAATTAGATAAATTGTGACTCATAATAAAATTACAGGCGCTGAGGACGGCTTGGAATTCAGCATTGAGAGCGTTTGACGCGGGAATCGGACAACTCAATTTAGCTAGAGGTTTTCGCCTTTTATTTTGAAGTTCCCACCCAATGCCGACTTGATTAGACTTCTAAGACCCATCGCAGATGAAGAAAAGATCAACTGATTTTGATCGATGAATTGGAGACGGAGTGAGAGGTTTTCTTCTGAGATTGAGAATGGAGACTTATACGCAGTCTTTCATCAAACATCTTGAAGAGGTCTTTGACCAACAAGGAAGCACAGAAAAGCACTTTCCTAAAATTGAACGGCTCTGAGCGAAAGAGAAAATTATTCCTTTCTTTCCAGATTTTCCAGGCAATAGCGGTTGACCAATAAAGAAGATAGTGAGAATCCTTATCGAATGCTTTGACTATGTTGAGCATAGAAGAAAGCCAATCAGAGCTGGATCTAATAGACTCAGAACGAATATTCACTGGAGAAGCAAACCAACATAATTTGCTAAGGTCGCATTGATAAAGAAGATGCTCCACCGACTCCTCGGATCGATTACATCTAGAGCAGAAAGCGTTCTCGCATAATTTCCTTTTGAGAAGAGTCTGGCATAATTTCCTTTTGAGAAGAGCCAGAGCAAAGGGGAGGGTAGACTTACAAACTTTCCACCAGAAGACTTTTGAATTTTTCAGGAATTATGAGGCTCTAAAGCTTTTTCTAGAGCTGAGAGGACGTTGCTGATGGTTGATTGGCTTGAGGCGATATGCCAATATCATAAGCCTTCTTGACCGAGAACCTACAATCTGAAGGACCAGCCCATTTAAGCATATCACTGATGAAACCCCTCTTTGGGATAGGGATCTCGAGAATTTCTTGGGCTGAAGAGGGGGAGAAACAGTCTCTAATAATATCTTCCTTCCAACTTCTATAATAGGGATCAATGAGGGAGTCCACTGTATCCCATTCCGAGAGATGTTGAGGGAGATTGGAAGGAACATGAGTGCCACTTTTAATCCATCGATCTTTGAAGATTTTTATTGATTTACCATTGCCAACTTGCCAATCCATGTTGTTTCGAAGGAACTGCCTACCTATACAAAGACTTTTCCAAAGCCACGAATTGGGGGATTTAATCTTGTCATTCCAAAGGGATTCATGGACTCCAAATTTAGCGACCAAGACTTTATGAACACGACTATCAGGATGATTGAGACTTCTCTTAAACTGACTAGCAAGAAGAGCTTGGTAGAACTGATCAGTGTTTCTTAGACCTATACCTCCTTTTCGTTTCGGCCAAGAGAGAACATTACGTCTTATCCAATGGATTCCCTTCTTGCAACCCGACTTAGACCACCAGAATTTGGCCAAAAACCCGTCAAGCCATCGAGAGAAGTAGATGGACATATTAAACAGGTTCATGATAAAGACAGGTAGCGAATTCAGCGTAGCCTGAATGAGAATTAGTTTGCCGGCTTGGGAGAGGAGATTCAATTTCCAACCCTCCAATTTCTACTCTATTCTTTTCTTTAAAAAATCAAACATTTGTCTTTTAGAGATCATACCAATATCCGAAATCCCTAAATATCTCCCAGGGTTAGAAAACCACTTTGAAGGGAAGAAGACCTCGAAAAATCCTGGAGAATCTGACGGGGGTGTTAGGAGTGAAGAACCATTTTGATTTTTGGTTACTAACTTGCTGACCAGAGGCACATTCGAAGGATTTGCTAATGATTTTCAAAGAAGGCTGGAGGAAGATAAAGAAGTCGTCAGCAAAGAGCAAAGAGGAGATAATTTATAGCTGGACCTCCTCTGAAAATTTGAATTCCTTTGACTAAGCCAGATTGCTGAGCCTCTTCGAGAAGAACAGAGAATCCTTACGCCGCGATGAGGAGTCCAAATTGACACCTCTATAATCTAGTAAAAGTCAAACAAATACTAAAGAGAAAATGTAAGAAAAAAGAGTAGGTGTGTCCAAATGTCAACGTCCACATCATAGCTCCCTTTCGTCCCTCTCTCATTGGTCTCTCCTCTTCCCCACCCCATCACCCTCATCGGATCAGATCAGATCAGATCAGATAAGCCCATCTCTCTCTCCCTCGATTTTAATTTCAATTTCACGGCTTCATAAAAATAATCAACTGTCGGGTATACATAAAGGTGCTCAATTTATGGCTTCCACTGTGCTGAACGCGCCGTGCAGTGTTCGACCTACCCAGAACTGTGCCGCTTTGAGGCCATCTGCCAATTTCATATTCCGTTCTGTTCCGCCCAAGCTCAGCTTCAAGGCGGCGAGTCCTTCCCGGCGGCTACTTGTTGTCCGAGCCACCGAGTCGCGTGATGGCCCGGTCAAGAAGATGGGGTTGAGTGATGCTGAATGCGAGGCAGCCGTGGTCGCCGGAAACGTGCCCGAGGCACCTCCGATCCCTCCCAAGCCGGCAGCACCCGCAGGCACCCCTGTGGTCCCTTCACTTGTCAGTACATTTTCTTCTATTCCAGATATGTCAATTGCATTAGCTTCCCAGATTGTTGCTTAAGGTCCTAATTCCAGTATATAATTGTAAATGTTGGAATGTTAACATTATAGCCAAACTAGGGCAAAGCTTGATTTTTCATTTTATTTTAATTTTATGTATAATCTAAGTTGCATTTTGGATGTTTTTAATTAAGTCTTAGACTTTAGTACTAGTTTATCAGCTCTTTGTATTCTACATTATTGATGTCTGCTTTGGTATTGGTTCAGCCACTTGGGCGACGCCCTCGACGCAATAGGAGATCACCAGTACTGCGAGCTGCTTTCCAAGAAACTAGTTTGTCACCAGCAAATTTTGTTTATCCGTTGTTTATCCATGAATGTTGGTATTACTACGGGTTCTACTCATGTATTGTACTCGAATTGGAATGGATTATCTGAGTTTTCTTCTGTTATTTGCAGGTGAGGAGGACGCGCCTATTGGAGCAATGCCCGGATGTTACAGGCTTGGCTGGAGACACGGTCTTGTAGAAGAGGTGAGCTTGAGCTGGTTCTTAACGTGGTGCACAGCTAAAATGAGCTGCATTCGATTTCAGTACTGTTATTATGCACTGACTTTAGACGGTCGCTAATAATTGATCTTCTAAATAATGAAAAAAAATTGTTTGCTTCAACAACTTTAGAAAGAAATTCTTTGTAGTTGAAATAAAATAGGCAGTCCTATTCTTTTCGGCGTATATTGTGTTATGTTATACATATCCAGAGTTAGGTTGATTTTAGATATACCTGAGCATATAAAGGATAAAATTGAAAATTTAATAACTATGTACACCCTTACCCTTGTTTTCGTGTTAGTGCCCTTGTATTGATTGTTAAGTAGAATCCCTGACCGTACTGAGTTATTTAAATCTACTCCTATAGGAAATCTCACATACAGAAGCTTCTCTATAAAAAGACCTAATTGTAGTTTTGTATAGACAGTAATTTTAGTTTTAGGAAGCGCCGACTTATGGTTTATCTGGGACAAATTGTATTCAATAAACAATTGTTCATATTATTTCAAAGAATTTGACTTCAGAACTCTCTGCAGAGAACAGAGGGGGGAAAAGAAAAATTCTTGCACCCTTTAATATAACATGTTCAAGTAGGAAGCTCCAAGTTTATCATGAAATCATACTCTTTGTTGGATCCAGTGTTACAGGCCTTTGTTGTAAGTTGTAACTTTGTCAATTAAGGATATCATTAGTAATTCAAGCATAATTCCATGTATAAAGGGAAAGTAGCAGTTAAAGTGGAGTGGAGGTAGTAATATGTGCTTTATATCGCCTTCAATGGCATCTCAATATGAAGAATAATAAACTATCTCTTTCACTCTAAGTTCTGTGTATGACATGGTTGGAAAATAATAGAAAAGAAGATGAGAAGTGTCTCCTTGGAGATTCTTTGAGCTAATCAGTAATACGAGTTTAGTTCCATGTTCAATATTGCTACTGTTTCAATTGACTTTTTCCATACGGAGGAGCTTTGATCAAGCTTTTGTTGTGACTGCATACATTTTGAAATTGTGTGTATTCACTTATATAGAGCCTAAATTTGTAATCTTAGTAAGTACCAAGTATCTCTTGTGGTGTTCTTGAATCTTGATTGACACAGTGGTGTGGGTACTGTACATTGTTGTTGTATAATTATCAGGGAAGCCTCTAAGCTGTTTGTAGAAAAGCTAATTTTGTGGCAATTCTATGCAATTGGTAATCCATTTTGACACATATTAAATTAAAATTGAAGTTTAGTGTTTTTATTTATTAAACACTATACTTGTGATAGTTATGCAATAAATTATGGATTTGTTGTTAAGATGCATTTGTCTTGTGCAGGTTGCAAAGGCACGGGATGTAGGTGTTAATAGCATTGTGCTGTTCCCGAAAGTTCCTGATGCTTTGAAGGTTGTTTTTTCTCTACTAGGTTCCAATTCACTTTCATAGGATTATGTAGTATAATTAATCTTTGCATTTCAGACCCCCAGTGGAGTCGAAGCATACAATGATAATGGACTTGTACCTCGAACAATACGATTGCTCAAAGACAAATACCCTGATCTTGTAAGTGATGTTATTTTTAATTTAAGTTATCTAGTTTTTAGGATAGATTGGTTTGTGTAATATGTAGCAGCCACATTGATTCTTCATATTTTTCATTAGGTTATCTACACTGATGTTGCTCTAGATCCATACTCCTCAGATGGCCATGATGGCATTGTTAGAGAAGATGGTAAGAAAGATGTGCTTTATTTATTTATTATTTTTTTTGTAGTCTTGCTTTATTGTTTCATGACCAAATTCTGGAGTTTGTTTTTCATGTGGCTGCAGGCAAATAAGTACTAAGCAAAATAGTTAGATTCTTTTATTAGCACAATGACAGTTGTTTTTCTTTTTAATTTATTAAACATGATAAAAAAAAACTGTCATAAACATGTGAAAATGTAGAACATCACTTTACTTTATACGTCTGAATTTTGGGATATGTTTAAACTAAAGTGTTGTGTGTATCAATTTTGTATTTAAGTTTATCCATTTCTTTTATTTTACTTATTTTGAATTGTAATATATGTATGATGTATTAAGCTATTCCTTTCGTATTATTCTGCAAATACACTGCATTTAAACATTATATGTACTTCTAAAGTCAGTTTTCCGTGAACTAGAGATATTGATTGCAATTTGCATCTTTCTTACCTTGTAGGAGTGATAATGAATGATGAGACTGTACATCAGTTATGCAAGCAAGCTGTCTCTCAGGTAACCTTGAAAATAATTCTGTTTTGCAGTTACTTAGGATATACGTAATGGTCACATATCAAACACATGCACTTTTATGATTTCTTGAATAATCAGTGGCCTAATTCTAAAAATGAAGTGGACCTTGGGTTTCGAAGCAACTTTCATGCTTTGCTCATTAACTTAGAACATTCTCTTTAACATAAATTACTTTATCCTTGAGTGAATATTCTATTTTGTTGGCTTCTCATGGTGGGTGACTCACATTTCTCTTAATTCTCAGGTCATTTCAAAACTATTTGTTGTGTAGTCAATTGTGCCTGATTATTCTGCATTATTTTACTTGTTTAATAGGCTCGAGCAGGTGCAGATGTTGTCAGTCCCAGTGACATGATGGATGGTCGTGTTGGAGCAATTCGGGCAGCTCTTGATGCTGAAGGTTTTCAGCATGTTTCTATCATGTCATATACAGCAAAGTATGATATTATCTTTCAATTATTTCCATCCTCATGTATTGTTGATACTTATATTATAAAGTTGCGAGTGTATGAATAATATCCCATGAAATGTGGGTACGCACACACCTGCACACTCACATCTCTGAATTCTCTGTAATTATGCTCTTTCATAGCATTTTGATATCCTTTTACAGTATTCCCTCCTTCCCAAAACAACTGTCCTGTTTTCTATTTTGAGAAAAATTAAAAAGTTAGTTTGTGTGGTATATTTCGTCTTCTATCTCCATGCATGTGTTGTAACAAGCTTTAGGGTAACTAACTAACTAGCTTATTATAAGGACACTATTGGTAGATCATGCATAACTAACTTCCTAAAAAAGAAGCAAGACACTTGTTTTGTGACAAATATACAAATGAACAGGACACTTATTTTCGGATGAATGGAGTAAGAGATTCATTTATATGATAGTCTGCAAATGTATTTCGAACATGACTATTTTAAAATCTGCAGGGTATCACATGGAATTGCTGTTAGAATCCCCTTGACATTTTGCATTTTGCATTTTACATTTTACATATAGATGCACGGTGCTCTTGTGTATGCAGTTCAAATCTGCTTTGGCTGATTAACCATTGTGATTGAACAGAAACTTCTAGCTCCTTTTCTGGCATATGAAGGCTTCATTATTATTTCTTATTCTTGGCTACATTGGTCTTTCTAGTAGTAGGTACTTTCTAACATTTATTTCTATAATGTGGTTTTACAGGTATGCCAGTTCTTTTTACGGTCCTTTCCGAGAGGCACTGGACTCGAATCCACGCTTCGGAGATAAAAAAACGTATGTAATTAATACATTTAATCTACCTTTAAGATTTATTAGTTTAATGTTTCTGGTGCTTACTTCTTCATTTCAATGTGGTTTTGTGAACAAAAGCTATCAGATGAATCCAGCAAATTATAGGGAAGCTCTGATTGAGACCCATGCAGACGAGTCTGAAGGAGCTGATATTCTTTTGGTTTGTATTGCTCCAATTATAATTTCCAGCATTTTTATCAAGAAATTTATTTTAGGCCCAATGATTTGAGCTACACAATAGATGATAGCTCTCCCCTTTCAACAACGCCTTCCCATCCCACCCAATGGGATTTAGAACCCACAACCTCTATTAGAGAAGTGTGACGTTTGAACCATTTGAGTGTCTCCTTGGGGACACCATCAAGCACTTTCAACCACCTGTGATGCTCAAGTTACTTTGCTTGCTTTACAGGTGAAACCCGGTCTACCTTATTTGGATATAATAAGGCTCCTTAGAGATAACTCTCCTTTGCCAATTGCAGCATATCAGGTATCCTTCCATACCATATTTCCTCTTACCATCATTCTTATTGCTACATCATTATAAATTTTGTCATAGAATACTTGCTGTTACAGCTGCTTAGAACTTAGATGTCAAGTTATTTTGTCCAAAACAATTTCTAATTTCCAAAATCAGTTGCTTTTGTATGTGCACTCATTTTGCGATATGTTGAACGTTCAGCTTCAGCGCTGTCTATCTGATATAAGTAAGACCATTCTCTGCCTATGCAAAACATAAGCTAAGGCAGATTAATGGAAGGAGTTACCGAGTTACTCAATCTTGGACCTAGGGAGGTAATAAAAAAGATGAGGACTAAAAAAATGTTAGTAGGATTATTCTTAAAGCTTGCATAACACGTCAAACATGCAGCATTTTACACCACCCAAGACAAATTAACACGCCTTTGTCGGGATATGTAAGGCTGTTATACGTAATTATTGCATTTCACTTGGTATATTATTAGCAAAGACATTTAGGAATCTAAAATTCATGTCGGGTTATGTATAAATGTCATTTCCATCTGCGTGAAGTTCTTCCATGGTTGGTTTTAGTCTTAGAAATTAGTCTGTCTAGCTTTTTGTAAATGCCCAAGAGCCGAAGGTTAGTATCCATTCAGTGATGTTAAAATGAACTTTTTATTACTATTTGTGGACTTTAGGGTGCTATTTAGATTTGTAATTGATATTACTTGTGAAGCCATGGATGAGTATAGGATTGTGAACTTAAAATAAAATTCCTGATATTGTCATGCTATACGTAAATTCCTGGTCCAGGTGTCTGGTGAATACTCGATGATTAAGGCTGGTGCAGTCCTCAAAATGATTGATGAAGAAAAGGTGATGATGGAGTCATTGATGTGCCTCCGACGGGCTGGTGCTGACATCATCCTCACGTACTTTGCTCTACAAGCTGCCAGAACTTTATGCGGTGAGAAGAGATGAGACTCATCTTGTAAAACTCGATTTCATTTCTGTGTGGAATATGGAGAAATTTTTGTTGCCATTTTCAGCTGCATTATTTGTTTGTGTGAAATTTAGCCCTAGTTTGAACAAATAAATGTTAACAACCAATCTCAATTGCAATAATAGATGCATTTCATGTTCATGATTTGCCCATTGCTACTCGATGTTGAAATGAACTGCACAATCACAATAATGTTACAGTTACAGAAGTAGCTAGGAGTGGAGGAACAACACAACCTCTACCTTATCCTTTACATTTTAGACACTTCCATGGATCAATCCTCCTCCATCCTCACCCCCAACCACTTACAGACAAAATTAAGCTTTCGAGCTTTTCTCGAACTTAGCCATGCTCGATGAGGTATCTCTCCGCAATGGTGGCGTGAGTGGCGGCCCCAACCGGCAGGACATCTTCGTCGATCATGAAATATGGAGAATGTCCCGTGTGTATCGACCCCAATGTCTCGTTCCTCACCCCTATGTAGTAAAATGCAGCTGGCACCACCTCCGAGTAAAACGAGAAGTCCTCTGCCCCCATCATAGGTGGAACCACCCTGAAATTGCTCGGCCCCACCAAGTTGATGGCCACCTTCCTCACGTGCTCGTACATTTTCTCGTCGTTTACCGTCGGGGGATATATAGTGGACTGGTTCTCGAAGAAGTCCACCGTGGCCGAGCATCTGTAAACACTAGCCTGCTCTACAATCACCTGTGGCAAGACATTGTAAATTGTAATTAGTTTTTTATTTATCAGCAAGCGTACCAAACGAGATTACAGGAGCCAACAAACCTCTTGGATTCTTTTGAGAAGTTGGTAGAAGCTTGAGTTTGAGAATGCCCTCAAAGTGCCGCCGATCACCACCGTCTCCGGTATCCTATCAAGACTGTCACCGCCGTTGAAGGAAGTTACCGACACGACCACAGAGTCCAACGGATTCGCTTCGCGGGACACAATGCCCTGCAAGCTGATAACCGCAGCGGAAGCTGCCAAGACAGGGTCCACGGAAGTGCCTTTCTCGCCGGAAATAATTGCTCGGAAAAACCCGCAACCAGCAAGAAGGGGACCAGGCCTCGACCCAATGACACCGGTGGGATGTTCGTGGGACACATGAACGGCGAAAATAGCCTCCACATTGTCCAGAGCTCCATCTCCGATCATGCGCTTTGCGCCATTCCCGGCTTCTTCTGCTGGCTGAAACACCACCACAACTGTTCCCTGCAAAACCAACACCAAACCTAACAGTTTCACATTCACATGTTCCCATAAAGCATCTTTGTATTATCTTATACCTAATAATCTACAGCTAATATATAACAATAATCATAGGGCTTATTGATTTTTGGATTGAAATAAAATATATAAGCCTCCTAATTCAGTCACATGTTCTATATACCTAAAAATGTGAAGACAAAAACAATGTCTAATTAATATTATGCTATGCTATACATAGGGTACATTAGTATTTATTTCTACTCTTAGTGGGCCTTACAGATTGTAACATATAGTCAAAGAGAGGACAACTATATTAACCCTTCACAACCACACCCTTTAATTTATGAATCTGGGCAGGGTGGGGGTCCAATAGATTAAGGAGTTGTGTTTAACAAGTTATAATTATTTTGGTCTTAAGCTCTTATACCATAGTATGTTAAAATTAAATAACCTCCTTAAATTAATTAATAATATGTTCGGAGGGCTAAATATCTCTAATTTTGTATTTTTTTTCCATTCAAAGTGACGTGATTGTCTGCGAGAGGCAAATAAATGTAACTTATAACTATTTGAAACATATAATACCACCACCTTCATATAATTTGCTAGGAAAAACATTTTATTGTACTTGTGATGTATTATAAATATTTTTGTACATTATACGAGACATATAATAATTTTTTTTATGAGACATAAAATGAATTAATTTGTTGCCCTTCAACCACCTAATTAGTTTATGAATAAATTAAAACATAATTAATATTGTTGGCCTTTCAACCAAACTAGTGTAACCAACTTTGTGCATGATTAAATTAGAGTACAATTAATTCAATAAAAGATTCCCACATTAATTAATATGCATCATCAGTTTCCCAAGGGAATATAGCTAGAAAACAAAACAAAACAAAAACAAAAACAAAAAAAAGTTTATGAATAGCAATACCACTCTAGAAATAAAGAATACAAACCATTAAATGATACTATTGGAAGATATATAAATAATCCAATAAGCTAGAGTGAAATAGTAGTATACACATCACTATTAGCGTTTAAATTCTTCAAAAAAGTTATAGATAGCATGTGGTTTTTGGCTCAAATCATACAAACTGAACTTTGCCCAAAGTAGCCACAAAATAAAAACAAACTTGAAACAAGTAGTGATCAATGAACCAGAAATTAACTACCGTCCCAAACCTTACTTAGTTATGAGGTCACATCAAAATAAAGAAACCAATCTTGTAGTGGTTGTTGCAAATTGACATTTGTCCAGACAAATATATATGGGAATCAAATAGGGAAGGTCCAAAATGCCCTAAACACATGAAAAAGAAGCTACACTATTCACATACAATTACTTTCTTTTTTGGTGTTTTGTTGGGTTAAAAATGTGTGGAGACCACAATGGCTAAGTTACTCCAAACATAGCCAAAAGGGAAAACCAAATTGCACTCATTTGTTGTAGCAACCGAGTGGTTAAATTGTTTTAACCCAATTCTAGGCTTCTTTTTGAGAACAAATATTGGCAACAAAAATGTGATCCTCTCATCCAAAAGATTCATGCATGTATCTAAATTTCATTCAACATGTAACATGAGCTTGTTATTATTGCAATATACTTATTAATAATTTCAAATAATTAAACTAAGTGGGAGAAATTGGTAGTAAGGAAATTATAAGGATCCATTCTTCCTAAAATGTGACATGTATGTTTGTATTTTTATTTTTATTTTCTTCATGAAAACATCAAAAACTTTATTAATCTAAAGCATAAAAAGATAAGACATTCAAAGACATTTAGGATAGGGCATACCCTTCCTGACACAAAACTAGAGTAACTCCTTAGAGAGGGAGCTACTCCTTTTGCTGATCTCCTAACATGAGAAAAACATACTTATATGATATTTTATCTTAAAATAGGAGTCTAAAATTCAATTTATCATGAACTATTAATAATGGAGGAGTATTCACACATGTATTTTATTTACATGTATTTTTCATGTATTTGATATAACTAATGAAAATGTTTAGGATAAAATATGTATATTTTTCAATGTTATAATGTATTTACTCACATTTATCGATTTAAGTGAAAAAAATTATATTTGCAATTTTTAGTATACAAACGTTTATGAGTTATACACTAACAAGTTGTAAAAACTTATTATAATACGTCAAATTTTACTGTAAAAATTTAATCAATTTTTTTTAAAAGATCTATAGTAAAATAGGTACAAAATATTAACATTTGTAATCAATTCATTAAAATATTGGAACTTATTCATTTTTTATCCTAAACATTTTCATTAGGAATATGAAATATACATATGAAAATACATATAAAAATCTATGCATAGAAAAATACTTCTCCTTAATAATATTTTTAATAATAATTCAGTAGTCCTCTAAGGTATGACGCAATGGTCAAGACTCACATCTCCACGTGGGAGGTCATGAATTCAAATCTCATTGCGTCAAGTGGGGTGAAATGAGTTTTATAGGAGAGAGCTACCCTATTGTGTAAAAAATTTCAAAATAAGCTTATTTCGAGACGGGTGAAGTATAAAACAAGAATATGAGAGTTTTGGACCTAAGCAAGTAATTAGCACTGTGGTAATAAGTTATGAGTTGTATGGGTTGAAAATGAAGTACCTTTAAAAGATGCTCGCGAGTCTTCAATATTTGAGCAGCACCGACGAGCATGGCCACATGCGCATCGTGACCGCATGCGTGCATTTTGCCGGCAACTTTGCTCTTATGTTCCCATTCCACTGCTTCCTGTAATTTAGTCAACACAACCTTTTTTTCATTCATTCTTAATCCCAAACCTTTTTGTTCTACAACTCAGGTTATAGGGATACATGTCACAATGTCTTTATGCTCAAACCAAAAAGAAAATCTTTCTAATGGGAGATTTGAGCTCACATGCAACATTTTTCTCGTACGTACACTTCCAATCCGTACATACAAATTAAATATAAGTACAAGATCTGACACATGTTCAGAACTAAAAATACTCTTGTCCCAATTAGCATCAGAAAGATCTAACACATGTTTAGAATTGAAAATATTCTTGTCCCGATTAGTATCAGAAAAGGATAGTATACTCTTTTTGCGCAAAATCCCAGGGACCAAAATACTTGTTTCAACACAAAGTACAAATGTAAAAAAATTCAAGATATGGGATTTGGAAGATAGATGAAAAAAAAAAAAACACTACAAAAATCCACCAACCATTGAAAGTTCAAACAAAAACATATCTACAGTAATATTTAGAAATAAAAAATTGTGAGTCAATGAAATTAGTTGTACATATATGGTATCATCAACATATGCAGCAACAAAATCCTCAAGTACCTGAATTGGAAGAGCATCCATGTCAGCCCGGATGGCGACGAACGGCGGTCCTCCGGTGCCGATCCAGGCCCGGATCCCCGTCCCCGGCCGGCAGTCTGGCTGTCACCAGCGGGTACCGATAGCTAATTCCCATCCGATCCAGCTCGAGGCGGACCAGGCGGCTGGTCTCGACCTCCTCAAAAGCCAGCTCCGGGTTCTCATGTATTTTCCTCCTCAGGTTCTTGAGCCACTCCACGGTCTCCGGCTGCTTGGCCAAGGCCATCACGGCGTCGGAGCAGGCCTGGGTCCACACGTCACAGGAGGAGGGAGGCGGCGGAGGAAGGAGGGTCGCCGGAGGGCGGGGGAGGGGAGATGAGAGGTTGAGGCGGCGGTGGGTGGGGGAGGAGAGACAGGACGGATCGAGTAGGTAGTCGTTGTCGGAGGAGGACAAGAGATCGGCGGCGGAGACGGCTGCGACGGCGAGGGAGAGGAGGAGGAGGAGGAGGGTGGCAAGTGAAGAATTCATTGAGTTTGGAGAGAGAGAGAGAGAGGGGATATGGTGGAGAGGAAGAAGATGATGAGAATGGAGAGGAGAGAGGTATTTAAGCACGTGGAGATAGAGATGAAGAAAAGGCACGTGGGAGAATAAGGAGTAAAAGCTGGCAGGTTGGGTTGGAGGAGTTGATTAGCGTCGAATCGGGGTAGGGTGGTCCCCCGCACCACTTTCGAGTGCGTTTTCCTATGACACACTCTCTTTCCAAACTCAGCTTCTTCCGTTTTTTATTTATTTTAATGTTATCATCTCGACTTTTCTCTATAGTTTTCCATTTTCTCTGTCTTATTTGATTATAATATTTTATTTTGAGTGCAACTCATGTAAGTAGGAAAAGTTGTGAAAATGGATAGCCACTTTCAGGCATCACTTTATCTTGATTTCGATATATCAAAATCACTCGAAGTAGGAATGTAACTGAGTCGGCATAAAAAATCAGAAGTAAATTTGTCAATGAGAGATTGACACATGGCTCGCTAGACCGGTTAAAGAAGTCAAATCAAATTGAAAAGAGCCCGTAAACCCGATGAGAAAATTTGACGAATGACCCAAAAATATCAGGTGAAAAACATGCGCGGACGTGGCTCCATGCTTGTGAGAATAGCTCGCCAAGCGCCAGCGCATGGCTTGCTACGCTCGAGCAGATGGTTTGCCATGCCTTTGGCGCATGGTTCGCCATGCCCTTGGACGTGGCTTTATAAGTCCATTCCCGCTCCCGTGCCTTCGCCTGTGGATCTACCTTTTTATTTGTCCTCTGTCGACGATTGAAGCTCTCCCTCCATGTCTCACCCATGGCTCTACGCCCATGTCCGTGCTCATGGCTCTACACCCATGTCCGTGTTCATGGCTCTACACCCAAGTCCGTTCTCATTGCTCAACCCCCACATTCGTTCTCATAGCTTTATGCCCATGCCATGCTCCTCGACCATGCTCCGTGCCATGCTCCACGCCATGGTCACGTATGTCCTCTTGCACGCCAAGAAATTAGATGCACCTACCTCATCAATTCTCTCATGAAGAAAATGAGTCCATGAGTCATGAGGAGAATGAAATGCTCCAGAAGTCTTGACCACATCATTTAAAGCTCTAGTCCTGTTGGTGTGCATAACTAACGGGATAGAAACGAAGACTACAACCGAACTCTTGTGACTCACCTCATTGAGCCGAAAAACCAATGGTCACCCGTGGAAGGTAAGCCAGAAAATATAAATAAGGCCCCCAAGCCTCCTGTAATAGTGAACCAAAAACTCTCTCTACATGTTCTTCGAGTGTTCATCATGCTCTTTGTGCGTTCTTCACTTTTTAAACGAGAACGAAGCAATGATTCAACCTTAAGTTACTAGAACTTGTTTGTGTGAGATTCTTACTCTCACACCAGAGGTTTTTTCTTGGGATCACTCCTAAGACTCAGCTTAACAGTGCGCTACCCTTGTGCATGGTTAATTTGGACCTGAACTGTTGACGTCATTAGACTCAAGACATATCTTGACTTGGAATTTGACTCAGACCTTGAACTTGACTCGGACCCTAACTTGGAGCATGACTATACTTTGGATCATAATATTGACCTTAGCTGTGGAAAAGAAGACCTGAGACGACATCATTTAGACTTGGAATTTGATTTGAAAAGTTAAGTCCAATCACATAAGTTTTTGACAAAAATAATCGGTAGTTATGTAATTAAGAGAAAAAATAACATAAAAACTACCACAAACTCACCTTTAACTAACCACAAATTGCTTGAACATCGGACCTCCGACGAAGAACCGAGAGCACAGTGGAGAGAGAGAAAATAAGTGAGGAAGTAGAAGATAGCCGGGGGTTGTAATCGTGTTGACCAACGATAAACTATTTGTCGTTGACATCGTCGCCACTTACTCGTCCAATGACGGTAATTAGTGATGAATAATTTCGTCAATAAAGATAATGACTAAAATTAGCAACGATTTGTTTTATCGATAAGCATTTTGCGCAGAAAAATGGCGCCAATCTTGCCGCCTAAACTACTAACGGACCAATTCTGTCACCGAATCAGCAACGATTTTTCAACCGTACCTGATTCCCTCTCTATAAAGTTTTTTTTCTTGTAGTGGGAGGAATAGAGCGAGAGCTCCATGTGCTAGCCAAACCTCTAGCAGCATTTGAGGGAATCAAGGCATGTGTGGAGCACATGAAGGGCTATTTTAGGTCCTAGTTTTTGATATTTTTGTGTATTTTTACCTTTTCAGGCTCATCAGTGGTACAATTTGGCTTTATTTAGTGTTCTTCTCAATTGTATCTGTTCTCGATGTTAATTATTTTGGGTCCTCTCTTGGAATTTAATTCGAACTATTCTTCATTTCGGCCCACTTTAGAATGACCAAGTCTTGCATTTAATTACCAAAATTTGAGGAGACTGAGGCATTATTTGGGCACACATGCCGACTTCGTATTAGACACATTACTTATGAAATTTTTTGTATCATTGTTTATATATGATGTGGAAAAGGTTCCGTCCAATAGGATTTCAATATGTATTGCAATGATAAGATCACTTGTATATTTAAGGGGTAATTACGAATTAATTCCTTATGATAAACTTTTATTTCAGTTGGCACCCATGAATTAACTTTTCCAACCTTTGACTACCTTATAGTTGGGAGAGTTTATTCCGTCAGTTATGTTTGACGGAAAATTACACTATTTGGTCATGTGCTCAGCACATGATCAATTTATTTTTGAAATTCGCAAAATGCCTTTTACTTTACCCTTCTTTTTTAGCCTAATTTCACTGAAAAATTCATAGACTCGTCGGGTAATTCATAGACTCGCCGAAAACCTCATACACTCACCGGAAACTTCATGAACTCGCAAGAAAATTCATAAAAATTAAACAAATACCAACAACATCAACAACCACTATCAAAACCATGAAAAGTTGTATCACAATAAACATTATCAAAAACTGAATTTGATGAAATAGCCATCTCATCTCAAGTAATGCAAACTATCCGTATACTAAATTACCAACAACATTAATAAGAATTGATCATACAAAACTCATTATCAAAAATCAATTTTGAAAAAATGGGTCTTTCCCAAACATACCAATCAATCCATCTCACTTCGATCCATTGGGATGGAGGTTTGAGTCTCGACGAAGATCAAGGAGCTGAGAGAAGGAGATAAAAACTTAGAGCTAGAAAATGGTGACTAGAGTTTGTTTGGAGAAGATGGAGAAAAGTGAAAATTTACCATTTTACACCTTATTTAACTAAGTTAGTGACAAAATGATCTCTCCAAACGATAGGGTAGTCAAAAGTTGGAAAAATTAGTTCAGGGGTGCAAATTGAAATAGAAGCTTACCATTAGGGGTTCATCTATAGTTACCCATGCATATATTTAACTATGTTTAACATTCAATTCGTCAATTAATACATCTTTAACTTAGTTTAGCTAATTAGAGATACACCCTACAATATATAGTTAAAAACAAAACATTATGAGAAAAATAAAATAAAATAATTAATTTTGATTCGACATGAAAAATCAAAAACAATTTGGCCAATAACCGGGCGACATGTAGATCGCTCGATCGGTCAAAAAAGTCAATTCAAATTAAGGAAAAATCGACAACCCGTGAAAAGTCCCAAAAAACAACCCGAGGATGTCACGTGCCAAGCACGCGTGTGAGTAGTGCTCGTGCACATGGCTCCATACACATGGCCCTGTGCACATGTCTCTATATGCATGGTGCCCTTCCGCGTAGCTCCGTGCGCATGGTGCCTATGCGCATGGCTTCCGCGCGCGTCCCAACTTATGTTTGCTCTCGTCCGTGGTTCCGTGCATCCGCTTGTGGCTTTGCGCATGCATCCATATCTTAGTACATCCCTCTGTGTCCCATCCATGCGTTCATACCCGTATTGGAACATGAAATGAATGGAAACAAAGTTCATACCTAAAAGTGAGTTCCGAAATGCATACCCGGATTGAATGATGTTGACGTGATTTGGGATGTAGTTGATATCCACAAGTTATTGGGGGAGTTGCTTACTTAATGTATTTCTTATTGATTTAACTGCCCAAGCTTGCTTGCTCCATTTTAGGCGTAAATTGCTCTAGGGTAATAAGAATTCCAAAAAGCCAATTCATTAAACGGTTTGATCCTCCTGAGCTAATCCTTAGTCAGGTAGAAGCTCAGGCTAGAGATCCAGGATGAAGGAGATCAAGCCACATCAAGTCATTGCACCCGCAAACCGTCTTAATTAGCCAGTTTTGTTAGAAACTACACTAAGCAATAAATGGCAACTCCCCATCTCCCCATGATCAACTACATCCCTATCACTTAACAATTAGTTGATCATAGTTGTGGTGTCACGAATATAAGCTAAAATGGACAACATAGTAATGTAACTTTGCATTCACAATTAATGAAAACACAATAACAATTGAAACAAGTGAACAATTTTATTGGTATCAAGTCGAAAAAATCAAAGTAACAAAACAATATTCCAACGAGTATGAAGATCTCAATTGAGCCAAAACATCAATATGATCGTTTACAAGCTTTCACAATCAAACCTAGTACGAGTCTAAAGAACATAAAATGGAAATGAGATGGAGGTGGATGAACTATAGACTTGGAGGAGCTCTCTGGACTTCAATGTATGTGGATGAGTGTGGAATTTAACTTTGAAAATTTGAACCAAAACCGAACCCTTGACCCTTGGCCTCAACTTCTATTAATAGGCTTTTCTGCACAGCGGGCACCGCAGCGCCACGAGACTCTGATGAAGGTTGACCTGTTTGACCGGAGAAGACAACGTGCATTGACTGATTTTGAATTTTGAACACTTGCTGAGGTGGCGCTGAAGTGTGGGAGATAATAGTGCAGCGTTGAGAATGACGGTGGCGCTACGGCCCCCTAGCTGGGGGCTGCGACGCCAACTGACAGTTGCGATTCTTTGATGTTGGCTTTGCTATTCCGGCCTTCAAATACGTTCTAACCTATGCTTTCTGACCTGATTTATCAATAAACACTTAAACACAGATTATTTGACACAATTTAGGCTGTAATCATGTAAAAACTGAAAAAATACACCAAAGTGCAAACTAAGCCATTCAATTCTATCACAACGACACTTTTGGGCATTTAACACTCTTTAAGGGCAAATAAAGTGCCATAACAGGGCAAATAAGGACTGATAATGCATAATTTAGGGCCGGATAACTAGGACAAAATGCGAGTTATCAAACCCCCTAAACTTAAGCTCAAGCATGACCTCAAAGAGAGAGAAAACTGAAAAGGAACCTATATGCAACTAAGCTACATGCAATCCTAAATAGGCACACATCGATCTTGTTTAAGAGAACCAGACATCCCACAACATTCAATTATTAAAAACTACCTTCTAATGACGTACAAGCTTCCATACCATGGGGTTTGACACATAATTTGAATCAAGGAATCGATGTTATAACAAATTACTCGTGTGTGTGTGAGACATCCTTGACACTTGAAACCTTCCTAATCTATGGTGCAAACAAACTAGACTCGAGTTATTTTTATGTACATTCCATAGGTTGAGTGACCTTTGCTTCTCCACTAATCTAGAGGTATTTAGTTATCGGGATCAATAGGTCTTATACAATGTTGTAATGTAAGGCTTAGGTGAAGGTAAGGAAAAGATTTTTCATGGAGCTCAAATCCTACACCTAAAGTGAACTTGATGCCAATCTATCTCACATCTCACAACCCAATACAATTTCTCTTTCCTTTTACAATTTAACACTTTCAACCAACTATTCCGTTATATAATTATGGGGGACATGTGATCTACTTTCAATTTTACTTGGACATTTTCTTTTTCAATTCAATTTTAAGATTTACACTTGTCCCTTTTTCTTTCTTTTTATACCATGATCACAACTAGTCTACCCCAAACTTATGGTGCACTATCGGAATAGAAAACATAAGCATACATCGAGTACGATTTCCATACTCATTCTCATTGTTACCTATACTATCCCCACTCAAATTTAGTGTTTACTTTTTCAAGATAAGCACCAAGTTCACAATATGCATAGCGGGATCAAAATAATTATAGGCTAAAGAACAAACGGGCACATAGGCTTGTAATAAAGGCACAATAATAAAATGCTTAAGGCTCAAAAAGGGGTGTCTAGCGTCAATTTGATAAAGGTAGGAGAAATTTGGCTCAACCAATCCAAAAATGGCCTAAGTCATTTCCTCCTAACTAAACCCTCGTAGTCATTTTGCCTCAAAGGTAGGGTCACTCAATTCTAGAATTTCCACTATTTAACATCTAATCTAAGCATGTTACACCTATTTCAAGAAGATACCAAAACCACGGACATGTGCTCAACAACATTCATAACAAGCTATAACAAAGAGGCCTATCATGCATTTTAGAATTATTCCCACAAATACAATCGCAAGCATGCCAATGTCAAATCATCGGGACATATTTAACCACAAATATAAAAGAATAATCAAGCTCTCCAAGCACAGTCCAACATGGCTAAAAATATCCACAACTACCCAACAAGAAGGAAACGTGCAAGGCAAGATTTTTTTTAAAAGGGTAAAAAAATTAAGAAAAACAAAAACATGCAATGCAATGTCCCCTCACCCCTCCACCCGCCAACAACAAAAAAAAAAAACTTAAAGCTAATCATTGCCCTCAATGATTGAATTTTAAGGTTGCATACAAATCTCACTATATTAAATGCAGGATGAAAACTAATTAATTATGAAACTAAAAAGCTATGAAAAATAAAAACTAATATACAATACCTAGGGTGAGTGGATGCACTCAACCCGAACTCTCTTCCGAACTCGAACTTGCCTCCATCGTAGGCTTTTTGCCCTTGTCTTCATAGAACTGAGCTACCCTTTTCGGCCTCATTCGAGGCTCCAACCGAATGCTACCTGACCTTTTTTAGCCGCATTGCACTACCAATTCATCCATTTTTGCATCGATCCACCTTATAGCTTGCATCATCTCCATCATTCTTCTCTCCACGTCGGTCGAGGTAGATGCCTCGGCTTCTCGCTTCATCTTCTCTTTACTTTCTTTTCGGCCTCATTCTTTGCCTTGGCCTTTGCTATGTTTACATCACTTTGCACCTATTCACGGTCAGCATCTACGGTAACACCTGATAATCTGCACACGGTGTTAATCCATTGCCCCGTAATGGGTCTCACTACAAGTATATCCACAGAGCTACTCATAGTGACTTGCCGAAGGGCGCATAACTTCTATATGAGGGCGGGAAACCAAAGCATTCTTTCCTTGGCCGCCCTTCTCATTTGTGCAAATATAATCCGTCCTAAATGAACCTTTTGGTTAGTCATAATACAAAATAGCAATAACAACCGATCACCATTTATATTGGACAGATTTCCACTAGGGAATATGCAAAAATTAACAAATGCTATCCACACCTTAGCCTCAAAACATAAGTCTCACTTGTTGACCTTGGGTATTTTATTCTTGCCTAGTGTGACCATATCCGTTGGACCACACAAGACCGAACTTAACTCTTCCAAATCCTACTTGCCCTTTTTATGGAGCACATATATTTGCAAGAGTCGGGGTACAATTCGGGTCCTCTTAGTACACGATGCAAGGATGAAGCCGAAACTTCAAAAGGTTTGCCTCTCATTGTCACTAGAATGGGGGTCCTCTACTAAGGCTATGTTGAAGGTTCGAATAGAACTTTCAAATTACCCCCAAGGAACACAAACGTTTGGGATGTATGGCATAATTTTGCCATCCCAACGCAGCGATCCTAGACTCGAATGTCCTCACTACCCCTTCACACCACGAGAATCCCCTCTTAGGGATCGACTTCACTCCAAGTGAAACTAGTGAATCGTAGTGTTCAATGGTAGTTTTGGAGCTGAAATGATAAGCACTATGACGGGAGTTCGGCGGCTGCGCTGCCTCCTCGTTATTGACCCTTTCTCTATTGACACCATTGGTAATAACAGGGTTTGTAGACTCATTATAGGGGGCTGAGTTATAAGCGGATTCTTTATCCGGCTCCTCCTCCCATGATGAGTGCTCACTTGGATCCTTCTCAATTGAAGGATCTGAGTTTTTCACCTCCACCACCTCTTCCAAAGAGGATGAAGATGACGATGATAACAACTCAAAGAGGGTGGCTGGTGAGTTGGAATTTCTCACTCTCCCTCCTCGATTGGGTCTAAGGCTCATATGTCTCATGATCAACAAGCATTTTGAAATAAGAAATTTTTTTAGGTGTGGGGACTAAGACTAATGCAAACAAGGGACTAAGCAAAGATTAAGCAAGTAAAAGGAGAAACAAACCTGAGATTACATAAACTCTAGCAAGATTGAGGTCATGATTGTCCTTCAAGCAAGCTCCAATGACCTTCAATGGTGGACTTAATGCAAATTGGGGAAAAGGCTCAATTTGGGTTTGATGATTTTTGGGGCTAAGGGGTCATCAAAATAAGGTAGAAAGGGTAAAGTTTCGAATCCTAAGGAGATTAGGATCCTATCCCTCTCCTTTTTCTTTTCAAAATTCCAAAATCAACCCAAAAATTGAATTCAAAAATAATTTCGAAATTGATCTTCCAGCCGGCGTCGCGGAGATATGGAGCCATGTTGTGGAGCCACACGCTCTGGTTCTCCATGTCGCAGGATCATTATTGACGCCGTGACATTTCTCCAGATTGGCCTGGGGTGCTGCGGCGTAGCTTTGGCGCTCTTACTTCCAGAGAGTTCTGTTCTTGGGCGTCGTTTTTCCCAGTGAGCGTTGTGTCCTAGCGCCACGACGTCACTGTTCCCCTACAATTTCTTCGATGTCCACCTTGTTTTCTTCCTTCTTCTCATCTCGAAACACTTGGGTTACCTCCCAGTCAGTGCTTTGTTTAACGTCGTTGGTTGGACGGGAAGGCCCCATAGAGGGACCAATAAAACATCCTTAAATAAAGGCTTTCTCTTCAAACCGATGACTTCCAAAGCTAGCGGAAGCCATTCTCATGAGCATAAACCAACTCCATTGGTTCATTACTCTTCACATCATTCCCATCCGAGGGTGAGATATTGTAGAATATACTATCGGAACCGACTCAAAGCTCGAGTCATTCGCCCTCGAAATTGATACGAGCCTTGGTTGTAGCCAAGAAAGAACGTCCAAAGACTAAGGGTAGTCTTGGATAAGGCTTGTAGTCGATAACGAAAAAATCGATGGGAAAGACAAACTTCCCACATGAAACAACAACATCATAAGCTATGCCACTAGGGCGCACAACGAAACCATCTGAAAGATCAATCTCGTTGGATGCTCGCTTGTGCTACCTTATACAAAGATTCTTGTAGGTACCAAGATGCATGATATTCACGACAGCTCCAGTTGAGCGATTCCCAATGGAAGCGTATCCCCTATAAGAATCCTCACTCGTGCGATTACTCGCAAGAGTGTTGATAATGGTTCTTTCCTGGTTGGGATTCCACATGAGCAAAGAACCGCCACACGTGGAATTTGAGAGTATTCTGGAAACTTGGATGCAACCCATAGTAGAAGGCCTTTAGTTAATCGGTCTCATTAAGCTCATGATGAGGACATGCTTCGAGCATGCTCTTGAATCTCTCCCATGTTTCATGGAAAGCCTCTCCATGAAGCTGGTAAAAGTCAGAGATAGCTCTAAATTTCTTCTTTTTCTCCTCGTGTGAAGAGAACTTGTTCAAGAATTTTTGAACCATGATTGCCACGTGGGGACAGATGCTAACTGAATTGAAAAGAAGCAATCCATAGCTCTTTTAGAGAGCGAATAATGAACATATTTAGCGCATTGACTTCTTGCACTGCGTTGTTTCTATTTAGGCTAGCGATGACCTTAATGTATTTGGTTACATGAGTTAAAGGGTCTTTGCTGCCATTTCTTCTGGCCTATGGATTAGACAGTAGTGATCATAACAGGTTTAAGTTCAAAGTTCCCCACAAAGGGGCATTTGCGGCGTTCAATTGCCATAAACGTGTTGTTCAGCATCTTCCATGCCTTCCATTCAAAATATCTAAGTGAGGAAGTGAATATTGGGATTAACTGCCACATGTTGTCCTTGACTATTACCTTGGCCATTATGTTGCTGTTGATGCTGATGTTGAGGGTTTTCACGAAATTGAACCCCTACATTCTTACCATACTGCTGGTTTTGACTACCCACCGCTTGATATTGTGGCGGTGGAGGTGGTGTTGTCAGCTGCTGCTGATGTCAGCGCTGAAACTCCAAAGCCACTTGAAGTGCGGCTTGAACATCAACGATCTGCTACTAGGTATCGAGCTATTGTTGGTGTAATGCAGCTCGTTCTTCTTGCCACCTCTAATAACCCTACTGAGACACTAGAGTTGGTTTTTGGACTTGTGGCAATTGTGTTGAAGTGTACGTAGAGAGTTCTCTAAGTTGATGATCCGGGTCGTTAGCCTGAGGTGGATCATCAACAAGCTCAACACGTTGATGCCCAGGCGTCAATAGATTATCACCCTACATGTTCAGATGTGAAGGGTCTTGAGCGCTACTTGTCCCACCGGGGCCGGGTAAGGTGTTCTAAGGGTTCCTGGGGTTCTCTCTAAAGGTGCCAGTCATGCTGAGACGGGTACCTCTAACCGTGTTCTTTTTTTCCCAAAGAATTTTCTCAGTTTTCGGGTTGAAAGGCAAGAGTTGTACGTAACGTCTACCATGAACAGTTCGTTTCATACACGAACCGTGAAGAAAAATTTTGAACGCTAAAAAATAAACTAATACTAAGTACTCCTAAAATCCTCTACCTTAGTTCTATCGCAACGGTGCCAAAAACTTGACACGTTTTGCGGGTGACTAAACTTCTAACACGGTTTGTTTCTGGTTCACTAAAGAATCCCCGGCAGCGGCGCCAAAAACTTGGTGTGTGTCCGACAAGTATATCGCAGTCGACCTCGTAATAATAGAACGGTAAAGTCCGGGTTGTCGAATCCACAGGGAACAAGAGGGTGATTCAATGAGGGACCTTAGTGCTAGTAAGATTCTACTATATGAAAGAAAATAAATCAATTGTGGGAGTGTAGTGTGTGCAATTGTGCACATGCAGTGGAACTAGAAATGAACGGATAGAAAATTCAGAACTAAAAGTGAGTTAACAAATGCGTACCCGAATTGATTGATGGAGACGTGATTTGGGATGTAGTTGATATCCATAAGTTAATGGGGATTTGCCTTAATGTAGTTCTTATTGGTTTAACTGCCTAAGCCTGCTTGGCTCTGTTGTAGGCGTAAATTGCTCTAAGGTAATAAGAATTTTGAAAAGCCAATTCACTAAACGGTTTGATCCGCCTGAGCTAATCCATAATCATGTAGAAGCTCAGGCTAGAGATTTGAGATGAAGGCGATCAAGCCACATCAAGGTATTGCACCCGTAAACTGTCTTAATTAATCAATTTTGTTAAAAAACTACACTACGCAATTAAATGGCAATTCCCCATCTCCCTATGATCAACTACATTCCTATCACTTAGGAATTAGTTGATTATAGTTGTGGTGTCACGAACACAAGCTAAAATGAACAACATAGTAATGTAACTTTGCATTCACAATTATTGAAAACACAATAACAATTGAAACAGTTAAACAATTTTATTGGTATCAAGTCGGAAAAATCAAAGCAAAAAAAAAAAAAAAATATTCCAGCGAGTATGAAGATCTCAATTGAACCAAAGCATCAATATCTTCGTTTACAAGCCTTCACAATCAAACCTAGTACGAATCTAAAGAACATAAAATGGAAATGAGATGGAGGTGGATGAACTAGAGACTTGGAGGAGCTCTCTAAACTTCATTGGATGTGGAGAAGTGCGGAAGGTGGCCTTTAACTCTGAAAACCCAAACCAAAACCAAACCCTTGACCCTTGGCCTCAACTTCTATTTATAGGCTTTCTGCACAGCGAACGCCGTGGCGCCACGAGACTTTTATGAAGGTTGACCTCTTTGACCAGAGAAGATACCGGCGTTGACTGATTTTGAATTTTGAACACTTTTTGATGTGGTGCTGAAGCGTGGGAAATAATAGTGCAGCGTGGAAAATGACGGTGGCGTCGCGGTGCCCTGGCTGGGGGTTGTGGCGCCAGCTGACAGTTAAGATTTTTTGATATTGACTTTGGTCTTTTAGCCTTTAAATGCGTCCTAACATGTGCTTCCTGGCCTGATTTATCAATAAACACTAAAACACAGATTATTTGGCACAATTTAGGCTAAAATCGTGTAAAAATCGCTAAAATACACCAAAGCGCAAACTAATCCATTCAATTCTATAACAGCACTTTTGGGCATTTAACACTCTTTAAGGGAAAATAGAGTTCCAAAATAGGGAAAATAAGAACTGATTATGCATAATTTAGGGTCGGATAACTAGCACAAAATGCGAGTTATCAATTTCCATCCAAATGCCAATACCTTCCTTGCGACTTCCATTTATCTGTGCCCATGCACGCCAAGGAAGTAGTGTCTTTCTCATCACAGAGTCTTGTCAACTCGCTCCTGAATAGGATACACGACCTCATGTATCAACAGCTAATGACTTGCTCTAGGAGTCTTAAGCATGTCTGCTAAGGTTCCAGCCTTGCTGGTGTGCATATCCAACATGATAGAGACTAAGACTAAGACCGAGCCTCTACAAACCGTTGCCCAATGTTGGGAAACCAAAGATCATCTGCGATAAGTAAACCTGAGACTATAAATAGGGCCCCCATGCCTACTGTAAAAATGTCAGAACTTTTATCATTTGAGCACTTGCTATATGAAAATGAAAACTCTCTTTAATTGTTCTTCACATTCTTCGCTCGTTCTTCACTTTTTGAATGAACTGTGAAGTTTTGATTCAACTTCAGTTTCATAAAACTTTTTTGTGTGAAATTCTCATTCTCACATCGGAGACTGATCATGGGCTTACTCTTGGGATTCATCTTAATGGTGTGCTACCTTGCGCATGAATGATCAATACTTAGAAGACATTCATCACTGGATCAAGAACATGCCCTAACTTGGATTGAAATTCAGACCTTGACTCGGACCTTGGACTTTGGACCCCTGGACTTAGATTTTACTGTTGACCTTGACTGAGGATAATAAGACATAAATGACACTGTATCAGACTTGTAATTTTTATTAGGAAAAAATAGTTCAATCAATTGCTTCTAGTGCTGGGAACGACTTGAAATCCATCGTTAAAAACCCCTAAAAGAACAATGGAACGAGACAAAAGACACGGAAAGGGGCATGCCAACCCTGATCCTTCTCGTAGAAGAAGGGAGATTCACCGCTCTAGGCAGAATCTCCACATCAAGACTGAGCTCCTTGATGCCTCAACTCACCAAGTTGATCTAAGAGGTGAGTTGGAGAGGAAGCGAGCCAATGCCCAGACTAAAATCGTTGGTTCCTCCAATGCCGCATAGGTCAATGTTCCTCAGTCGTAGACTACCCCGCTGATGGTAAGAATGACTCCAAAAATGGCTACTGCCATGAGGGAGATGATCAACGTCTACCTGACTGCCGATGAGGGAGTCAATGGTGCGCTAGTCACTCTTTCCATCAACCTTGCCAATGTTGTTGTTGCTCATGTGGAGCAACAACAACTATCACAAACCCTCCTAGAGGGGTAGGAATAATTAGGCAACTGGCGCATGGCGGTAATCAGTCAGCTCCTTTGTTGACCACTATTATGATGTTGGAGGTTCTAGGCATAGGAGGAGAAAAATGAATAACAACAACGATCAGCCTAGCGGATCTATTTTCAGCAGATTGAATAATGGTGGAGACCCTATAAATAGGGATCTCAATGACCAAATAAATGGTTGGAATGAGGCGAACATGGAAGCCCCAATCACAATTTACCCAACCACATACGCCATTTGTTCAGCCCTTCCAGGTTTCGTTTGCACCTACTACTTGGGGGATGATGAACCCCTTCGTGCAAACACCTATCACTCTAGAGGGAATGCATTCCACATTTCAGGCATTTCTGTTGAGTGCCTACAACCTTACTACAACTCCGACTGCTGAAGCTCAGATTGGTCAGGGAACTGTCATCCCACCAAGAGAGGTGCCCACGCCGCAGTATGTGCTTTTCATTCCACAACACCAAAACCAACTCCTCCAATCTTCTAACACTTGGGGATAACCTGCACCCACCATGGCAAGCCCCAAGTTCGGAAACAAGTTTGGTCCCACCATAACATTCGTTCTGGAGGATGTTAGAAAATTGAATTAAAAGATGAAGAGTAATGAGGATGTTATTGGTGGAAATACCAACCCTCTGAGTCTTTCTGTCATAAACGCACTTTCTATGCCATTCATCAAGGTCCAAACCTTGACCTATGATGGAACCACGACCACAGACGAGTTCATAAAAGTGTTAGAATCCCATATGCAAATGATCACCATTTACAATGGCATATGCTACAAGCTCTTCGCATACGATCTACCAAATCTGACACTCATGGTATCAAAATCTTCTCGAGGGAAGCATAGACAGTTGGGAACAAATGAAAAACTCATTCCTGGAAACTTTAAGACTGTCGGTACAATTCTGATGAACAAGATTCAGTTGATCCATATCAGGCAAGCTTAGGGTGATTCCCTGAAATCTGATGTTGAAAAGTTCAAGAAGGTTGTCAAAAAGTGTGGAAAGATCATTGATGAAACTGTGTGCATGGCCTTCAAGGCTGGTCTCACGACTAAGGAGCTATACACAATGCTTGTTACTCAGAAGCCAAAAACATGGGACAAGATGTCAGGCATGACCTATGACCACATTCATACAGATGACATGTTCACACTCTTTACTAAGGCCACAACCAACATGGGAGGCCAGAGCTCCCGCAGAAGAGATAAGGGGAAGCAGCTTGCTTACCAAGCACCTGGTAAGAAAAATTATCATGACACTCCTAGAAGTTATGGGAAGCCAAGACTGCCCATGACTGTTGAATTCCACATGTATACTTTGCTAAAATGAAACTACTATGAAGTTTATGACTATCTGGAAAGGGAAGAGAACATCAAGTGGACTACGGTTCCTAAGGGAGAAATCCAAGACCGAGATAAGAACAAGTTCCGTGTCTTGCACCGGTGCGCTGGTCATGACATTGAGGATTGCTTCGTCCTCAAAATAGAACTCGATAAGCTCTTTGGAAAAGGCAAGCTTTCTCAAATCAATGGCAAGTTTGAAGAGAGACATTTGGACTTTAGAATGAGGAAGAAGAAAAAGCTATGGAAAAGAGTTGTGACATAAACATCTCTATCTGAGACCTTGATCCACCTCTGGCTCTGCACATCTGTCGACTTCCAATTATATCCCTCCATGTCCCATCCATGCGCATGGACTTGCTCGTGCGCATGGACATGCCTGTTCTCGACTTCATACATACACAGACACGCACCAGCCATATGCGCATCTACCTCTGTCCACACCATAACACAACCATCCTCCACCTAAGTCCATGAGCATCTTATTATGAAGCTTCCATCCTAATTCCATGACCTTCCTTGCGGCTGCGCTCCATAAAGGCTATGTCATCTATCTGTGCCCATGCACACCAAAGATCAAGTGCCTTTCTCATCATAGAGTCTCGCCAACTCGCTCATGAACAGGACACTCGACCCTATGTCTCAACAACTTTGCTTGCTCCAAGAGTCTCGACCACTTCTGCTAAGGCTCTAGCCCTGTTGGTGCGTAGATGCAACATGATAAAGACCAAGACTAAGACCTTGCCCCTGTGACCGTCACTTAAAGGTCATCTGCAACGGTAAACCCGAGACTACAAATAGGGCCCCTAGGCCTCCTATAAAAAGGTCAGAACTTTTATCATTTGAGCACTTGTTATAAAGAACCAAAAACTATATCTAAGTTTTTTCACGTTCTTCACTTTTTGAACGAACTGCGAAGTTCCAATTTAGCTTCAGTTTTATAAAACTTGTTTGTGTGAGATTCTCATTTTCACACCGGAGGCTGTTTCTTGGGCTCACTTCCGGAAGAATGTCTAGTTAGGAGGGCTACGGTTTGGGCGGCGCGGCTGCTAAAGCTATAAGGGTATCACCGATTTTATTTTCTCTTTTCATCCACAACATTGTGTGACTACAGGGTTGTAGTAAACAGGTAAGAGGCAGAGTTTTTTTTTTCTAGAAATCGACAATCGGGTAGCAGCGGAGATGGCCGGGAAAGGATAGGCGAGCATGGTAGGTTCTTCACGTGCTGAGGATAATGCTGCAATGGCGGAAGTAACTACGGGTGTGGTGGCGCTCGATGTTGATGATGATGTGGTGGTGGATGTGACCGAGGACATAGTTGAGAAGTCTTCGGAACCATAAAAAATTGCAACAGGCGGACCTGGCGGCTCAGGTTCGCTAGGGCTCATGAGTCTAATAGGTTGGAACTGCTGTGGGAGGCCTGGCTTGCAGGCAGTATAGACTGGAAGGGAGAGTTTTCCCAGTGCCTTTGGTTTGGTTCAATATGACATCATGTATCATTTTGCTAATTTTACTTATTCTTATTCTTGCTTTGCCTATCTTAGTTTTGAGGTTATTAGGGCTATTTACTCTCTTTAGCTAAATAATCTATTAATTTGTTTTGGATTGGTGACCGGTCGGGTTTTCATGTCTATCCTTCTTGCTACAATTTGTATTTGTCACTATTTGATTTAATATAAATTTATAGAATTTCCTTGTTTTATGAAAAAAAAAACAAGAGAATATCAAGTTAGTGTATATATTAGAATCTTGTATCTCTTGATGTTCAAATGATTAGGTCTTGCTCTCTCGTCATGAATGCTTATTTTATTCATAAGTAAAATACACCATCCCAATGATATTGTATTATCCCAAACAATTTTGAGTAATATTGTCATGTGTATTCATGCACTGGACGCTAGCTAGCTTGCCATGCATTGTGGATATATTTTTTGCCTGGATTCACTAACACATGTTAGGTTAAGCGGTTGATCCATTTTGAATTTCCTTAAAGTCTCATGTATAAGCATTTTTGCCGACAATATTAAGTGAGAAATATTGATTTTTCTAAACTTGTTGTCCTATTGCTTATAGAAAAAAATCATATTGCATTCGACATACATTATTGAATCAATATTCACACATTGGTTGAGTCTCCAATTCAGATATATTTATGTATCGCTATCAACTAGCAAATCTTGAGTTATACAAACAAACTCTGTTACGTCCAGTAGCTTACTCATCAACGTCAACTTATGTTGCTGCTTTCATTCAATTTGTTTACGTATCTAGCTATTCTCTAATCTCAAGCTTACAAAAAATCTAGAGTTTGAAAATTATGTAAAGATACACTAGAATGCCTTCTAATTTACATTATGTTTCCATGATTAGTTTTGTTTCTAAGTATAATGTGTTCTCTACTAGTTTTTTTTGTTTTTTATTTTTATATATTTAAATCTACTAGTTGTATCTCAAAGAGCTGATATTTTGGGATGACTTATAGTATTGTTTGATAACTCTACTTGAAATTTAAAAATGCGGAAAGTAGGGTTTGTAAACTGAGTTTGATTAATAAAAATTGTGATAAAACAAGTGCAATTTTCTTAAATAACAAAAAATGGGCTAAGTAATTAACAAAACATAAGTGAAAGTCATGTCGACTTGAGATAAATTAAAATTGACTATAATAATTATTATTGTATAAATGAACAATTTTTTATCTAGTTAGGTCAACATAACTTAAAATCAAGTCCACCCAAGTTCTCTGTATGAGTTACTATTGAACTACATGAGGTCCCCATCTCTTGTAGTGATTGATTATTTTAAGGATTTTCGGAACAATAATTAATTGCCTCCTTTTCACCTCCTGTAGGTTGAGCCACATATACTGTAGAGATAAATTATTGTCTGAATAATTCTTGAATCAATATAAACTTATGAAGCTAAAATCTTCTGCCCAGCTTCTGTGAGAGCTCATTTTCCCCATGAGCTCCTACCTTAGCACATGAAGCAAAAGGAAGAAAGGGGAAAGAAAATAAAAACAGTGTTTCCCATAAACTTAATTGTGTCTAGTATTTGAATTATCAAAACATGTCCAATATTTTACTTGAGAGCTCTTAGTGCAACATTTTCCATTATAGTGTCCAATGTTCATAATAAGTTACTCAAGAAGAAGACAAACATCAAATTTCTCCAATTGATGGTCGACCAGTACCAGTTGATGTTTAACCACAATTAGATGATGCTCGACCGTATAATGTAATGGTTGTATTTTGATAGTTGACCATTTTGTGTAGTACGCTCATTGAGAATGAGAAAGACGAAAAGTTTGGAAAATTGTTTTAATATATATATTTTGAACAATGTTTTAATATATATTTTATTTAATATAATTAATATGTGGGCATAGTATTTGGATTTGAATTTGATAAAAGTTTTGGTTCAATTTAATTTATGGTCTAAATAATTTAGATATGAGTTAGTTCTTTTAAATATATAGTTTTTCTTTTATCTTTTCATAATCAAGGTTGTTCTTGTCTTTATAATATATCAAAATACCTTTCGCTCATTTTTACCAAATAATAATCTCATGAAAATACATTTACAAACCTGTATTACCATCAAATTTTACCAAACAATACACCAAATGTCTACTGATACTAACAAACCTCTTACCTCATTTTACCTGATAGACCTTTTGAAGCTGAAGTTACCAAACAAGCACTAAACCAATTAGCTTTTGACTAACTATTAATGAGGTGAAGACACCTCATTAAAAAAAATTAGATTTAGGTAGATTGCTCCGCTCCCACAAATTCACTTTAGTGTGTATGACTTAAATTTAATGTGATTTCATATATTGTCTTAGGCTAAGTCACTTATGAGAGTATGACACCTTATCAAAATAATTTAGAACCAATAGGTCGCTCTGCTACCACAAATTTATTTGAATGAGTAAAATTAAATTTGAATGTAGTGACAACATATGATTGATTTGATTTAGCCTAATCTAGAATTAAGTAGACTTAGATTTTTTATTCTACACACACGTACATACATATATAAACTAGAGACAAAATGATTAAATGAAAATGAGACATCAAGTAGAAATTTAAAAAGTTACTTTATATGTAAGAAAATATGCTTACTTGTCAAACTCTCCAAATATGAGATTGAGAATGCATTTCTCTTTTATTCTACTGTAAATTTTACTGTGCACCTCCACAAGATTGTCGGATGGTTATGAAGGTTATGACTACCATATGTAGTAATCAAATTGCACTTAAATAAGTAGCTTATTAGTGATGTTATATCACACGTGATGGTGGGCTCTGTATAGACTATTATGTAATGAAATACTATTTATGTTCATTAAAAAAATTAATTAATAGTTGTGTTGAGAGGATTAAAGGCTTGTTTGGTAACACTTATACATTTTCATAAGTTATTGCACTAATAAAATTGTGTCAATTCACGAAAAAAAACTTGTTTTTCTTTCTCTACTATGGTTTAATAAATTCTTATTACAAATAATACAAAATCATTTTTGTTGGTAACAATTTCTATAAATAATTTTAGATACAAAATAAAAGTGTTACCAAACAATCATCTAAAAAGAAGGAATAACTGCAGTGCGTTGACTAGATTCATATAAAAATTATAACGCAAACAAACCAAAATAATAATACGAACAAAACATTGACTAGTAGATGAGTGTAATTATCAAAGCCCTTTGATTCCACTTCTTTGAATCAACCAATAATGTGCAAATTTGGTGTAAAATTAAAACATGAATATTTTACATATTGTACCACAAGGGGGCATCCCAAGTCCCATTTAATGTATTCTGTTTTATTTACAATAATTCATTGTTTTTATCATATATGTAATTTGAAATTTTGAGTGGTTGAAGTGATCTAATAGAATAAGTAATGGTGGGTATGGCCCTCTTCAAGAAGAAAGATCCTATCCATTGCAAGATGCCCACACCATCACCAAACTAGCACAAGGTGAATTAAAAGGCATCAAATAAACCTAAATTGGATAGATATATGAGGTATATATAATGATGGAATATAAATTCTATTAATAAGTTTCACATTTTAATATGGAATGTCATGATGTATAGCTCAATAATGATATTTAACATATTTTTGGATCTGGTTTGGCTTGGATCTAGTGATTTATTTTTGTAGCCTCTCTTCTTGTTTCATGTGTAGAAGCTGTTGTGCTATCCGACATACACGTGAGATTAAGTGTTGAAAAAGTTTAAAGTCTATTGCCCTTAGTATACATGTTACACTATCTATCTATCAGTTTAAGTTTAAAGTCTGTTGTATTTAGTGTATTTCGCATGTTTGTGGTAGTTAATTTTTATCCATAAACAAGTTCTTCATTCTTAAAAAGATAGTTACCAACTTATTTATAGTTTTTTTTCTTACTAAAAGTTAAAAATAAAGAAATTAGTAAGACAAAGTAGCTAATAATATTCTACTATACAAGTCTTGAGAAATATCCGATGAGACAACCCCAATTCTTTTATCAAATTGTAATTTTGTATGGGAGTTGTGAGGTGCTCAATTGAACTTCTTAGTAAAGAAAAGTTGTGCGTAATTGGACTCCAGAAGTTATGCAGCCTTGGATGAACCACATTCTCCACTCAAAAAGGATGCCACTATAGACTCATTAGGTTGATTTCTTTATTTTTGTGGCTCAAAGGTCGTGCGAGAATCAAGATTTGAAAACACAGATAAATTATTTGCATGAAGAACTTTTACAGATGACAATCTAATCCAAACCCGACGAGGACCCGATATCACCCACCCGTCCCGTTCAGAATTAGATGGAGGAAAATTTTGGCATGGGGCAGGGGTAGGTGCAAGAAAAAAAAAATTCCTCAATCCGGGTACGGGGCGGGACGAGGTAACACCCACCCCACCAACTCGATGT
>JAYMTA010000213.1:0-34874 GCA_036897625.1 Pelargonium cotyledonis | reverse complement strand
ATCCAGCCTTACGTGACTTTGTATCATTGGGATCTTCCACAGCATCTCCACGAGTCAATTGGAGGGTGGTTAGATAAGCGAATTGTGTAAGTCCTGTATATCATCAGTTAAACATTACCTTGAAGCCTGAAAGAAAATGGAGTTTGTTCATACATTTCTATGAATTGCCTTAAATTAGTTCAGCAATGATATTCATTATGTGTTTTATGTTTGGCAAACATCCAGAAAATACTTTGCCATATATGCAGAAACTTGCTTTGCGAGTTTCGGTGATAGAGTAAAGAACTGGATGACAATCAACGAGCCTATTCAAACTGCGGTGGCTGGATATGATTGTGGAGCGGTTGCACCAGGAAGGTGTGAACAGGCATCAACAGAACCATACTTGGCTTCACACCACCAAATCTTGGCCCATGCTGCTGCTGTTTCAATATACCAAAGTAAATATAAGGTACATATACCCTTTACTTCTAGGTTACTAACTTAACTGGTTCTGTTCAAAATTTGTTTAGATCATCAATATACTATGAGTTTTTGTATTGACGAATTTAAAACAATGTCCATGATCTCACTATAGGACAAGCAAGGAGGACAGATAGGCCTAGTAGTAGACTGTGAATGGGCAGAGGCTAACTCGGATAGAATCGAAGATATAGAAGCTGCGTCAAGGCGTCTTGATTTTCAGCTTGGATGGTAATGCCCTTAAACTTAATGGTTCCTTTGTGTATCCCAAATGAATATAAAGATAAGCATTATACTGATAGAACTTGCTGGTTTGGTACAGGTACTTGCATCCAATTTATTATGGAGACTATCCTGAAGTTATGCGTGAAAGATTAGGCGATAGGCTTCCCAAGTTCTCCAAGGATGATAAGGAGTTGCTTGGGAATCCATTAGATTTCATCGGTTTAAATCACTATACAACAAGGTTTGTTGCTCACGCGACAAATTCTCCCGAACAAGGTGATTTCTACAAGGCACAACAGTTGGAGAGAATCGGTAAATATGACAACCTGACATCAAATTTCCAGCTTGATCATACTAAAACCATTCTTGTTTTCTGATGTTGTTGCTTAATTTATAGCTGAATGGGAAGGGGGCGAGAAGATTGGCGAGAGGGTACGGGCCATACATTCCTCTCTCTCTAACATTATATACATTTTGATAGTTTCTAAAAGCTATTGTATGTTTTAGGCAGCATCAGAATGGCTATATCTTGCTCCATGGGGGATCCGGAAGGTTCTGAATTACATAAAACTGAGATACAACAACCCTCCAATCTATGTTACTGAGAACGGTATGTACTTCAAGACTTGCCTATCCTGTAACAGATTTGATAGAAATGAGTGTATGTTTTTAGTTTAAATTAAGGGTATTATGTACTACAAGACTCCTATCCCATGACAGAAGCGGTATGTAGAAATGCCTCCAATATATGTTATTGAGAACGGTATATATGTTCTACAAGACTTGCCTATCCTGAAACAGGAATGATAGAAATGAGTGTATGTTTTAAGTTTCAATTCAGGGTATTATGTACTACAAGACTTGCCTATCCCGTTACAGAAACGGTATGTAGAATTTCCTCCAGTATATGTTACTGAGAACGGTATATATGTTCTACAAGACTTGCCTATCCCGAAACAGGAATGATAGAAATGCGTATGCACTACAAGACATGCCTATTCCAATCCAGCCCGTTTCATCATTTTCTACTGTCTACAGGTATGGATGATGAAGATGATGATACTTCAACACTTGATGAAATGCTAGATGACAAACTGAGAGTCAGATACTATAAGGGGTACCTTCCTGAAGTTTCTCAGGCAGTCAAGTAAGTTTCCCCCAACTTTTCTAGCTTCTACCATCATATTACACGAATTACATTTCACGTAATTTACTAACGATGTAGATTGATCAATCATCAACCTTATAATTTGCTTGCATCTTCCTGTAGATCGTGCCTTACGATTGCTAGTCATTCAATCACATCTACATGTTAAAACATTCATGTGATTTGCATAATCCATGAAGTGTTATGTCTCTAATGGGCACACAATCTGTGTAAATGACAACGTTTGCGTGTTCAAAAGGGTTAGCTTATCGTTCCCCTAGTCATTTCGGGGAGGATGGATCTAGGAATCTACTAAAAAGATCGTTAAGTAACATAGGTTCACAAAGTGTAGCATTGCTTTTGCTACAAGCATTGCCACTTTTGGTAAATGCTTGCTATGTTGTTCACTGTGTGCCTATAACATTTTTATTGTCAGTCTACGACTCGTTCACTAGTCACTATAAGTGTACAACATTTTCCTTGCACGTGCATTACGGATATAATTATGAACTCATTGGTTGAATTGGCACGAGCAGGGATGGCGTGGATGTGAGGGGATACTTTGCATGGTCGTTGCTGGACAACTTCGAGTGGGCTTTTGGGTACACCAAGCGATTTGGTCTAGTTTATGTCGACTACAAGAATGGGCTGTCCCGTCACCCAAAATCTTCTGCTTATTGGTTCTCGCGGTTCTTGAAAGGCAAAGAAGTTTAATACGCGCAAAGAACCCTGATTTGCCGGGAACTACATTGTGTTTTAGCTATTTGAATTGTTAATAATGAGCATATATATATATATATGTGTGTGCGCGCGCGCGCACGCGCCATCGGGAATGGAAAAATGAACTCTATTTGAGCTTGTAATTGAAGCTTATGAGAACATGAAGCTCAGTTCTGTTGTTGTTGTGTAACAATATGTTGTGTTATAGAAATGTTTGGATTATGTATGTGTTGTTGTGGTTTTGAGAGTGGTAATATTATTACTGTTTCAGTTTAGTTTTCAAATTATCTGTATTGTTTTATTTTGGTTCCTCAATTATGATCTGACCCAAGTGTGCATGTTGTCCGCCAATTCAAAATTCTTTATCATAAACTCGTTCCACTTAAAAATGAATAGGTTTTATTTAATGTTACCCGAGCACACTTAAAATTGCAAACTGAATTTCAAGCGCCCGGAAATTTGGGTATACAGTGTCATGTCTACACGACTACATGGTTATTCTATGTTACCGATCTCGCAAAAAATAACGCTAGTCGAATTTCAGGTGTCTCATATTTACATCCAAATTGTCAACTCTATATTGCGTTTGACACCCGAAACCCAATATACGTGTATCTTTTATTTGTGTTGATTAAAATAGACATGATCAGTTCTTTGGGTGAACAAATTAGCACCATTTGAATGTGTGATGCTACTTCTAAAATAATTATAAAATTATGGACTAAATTGTAAATTATATTTAATTTATTTTTAATAAACCCCTGAAGTTCAATAAATTGTATTAGAGCCCTCAATATTCAACAGCACTGCTTCACTTCAACACAGTCCTTTCTGTCTCTCTCTCTCCGAAACCTAAACCACATTTTGCTTCTTCGGTCGCCAAGAACACAAGAAAATCAGGTACTGAAAACGCTCTCTAATCCTTTACCGCTTGTTTGGTTGCTGAGAAAATTGAGGAAAACGAAGGAAAATTCTATGCTTATAAGCTTTCTCTACGTCACTTTCTTTTTGCAGTCTCTGAATTAAGTTTTACTTTCGTTTAGGGCTCAGTTTTGCTTCAGAGCTCAATGTTTTCAATTTTCTTTTCTCTTCCCGCGTTTTCTCGGGAAATCAAACTAGTTTCTACTGCAATAGCTTAGTTCTGGTTCGAGCCCTAAATATCGGCCATTTGAAGTGGTGTATAAGAAATTCCGATTTGGTTGTTTCAGCTTTTTATTCAGTGTTTGAGACAGAAGAAACCTAGAGATGAGCGGAGGAGGAGAGAAAGGCTCGGCGACAAAGACACCTGCCGATTTCCTCAAATCTATTCGTGGCCGACCTGTGGTCGTCAAGCTTAATTCTGGAGTAGATTATAGAGGTCAGTCATTTTGAAGTTTTCAATTTACAAATACTTGTAAGCAAGCTTGGTTTGGTTTCGGATTTTTTGTATGCGATTATGTACTTTAGAATGTGTGAATTGTGATGTTGAATTATCAAATATAATATATGAACTGATTTTTTTTTCATCGATAATTAGCTGATATTAGGTTGTGTAGATTAAAATTCGATAGCAATTGTAGTTGAAATATTGGAGATATAAATACCGGAAGTGTCACGTAGCTTATCGTTTGCTTACAATAAAATTATAGGAAACCAAGTATGTTTTGTAACTGTGTTTGTTTCTTGGTTTGGTTTCTGATTTTGGCATGGGATTGTGTATTTTAGAATGCTTAATCAGCTGATATTAGGGTTGTGTAGAGTGAAGATAGATAGCAATTTGAATGGAAAATATATGTATTTATACTCCTTCACGTGAACATCTGAATTGAGGTAACTCTTGTGATTGAGCTTGTCGTTGAAATATCGAAGATATAAATATTATTGTTTGCTTGCAACAAAGTTATAGGGAACCAATTATATGCCATGTAATTGATTTGGTTTCTGATTTTTGGCACAAGATTATGTAATCTAGAATGATTGGTGTTGAATTATCAAATATAATATGTGAACTGATATTAATTTTTTTCGCTGATATTGGGCCGCGTAGGGTAAAAATAGGTAGCAATTTTTAACGATATATATATTTGAAACTCTTTATTAGACCATTTGTTCTGCTTCATGTGAAGCACTGAAGTGCTTATTATAATTTGTAATTGAGCTTGTTGGTGAATTATTGGAGATATAAATTACCATAAGCTTGAATTCGCCTATGTTTGCTTCCAACAAAGTTATAGGGAACCAATTATTTTTCAGTTTACTTGATGATAAAATTCCTTAGTTGACTATTGTTATCATTTAGCCCTTGTTTTGCTTCAAGTTTGTGAAGCTGAGCAGTGGATTCTCACGAGTTTGTATGAAGGCTGTTTGAATTCTATTAGTTTAGTGGTTAATATATACGGACGATAGCCTTACGCTAGCTGTATTCAGGATATAATAGCTAAATGAACGACCCCTTAGGCTCTATCAGTACCAGTTTTGCTCCTTGTTATCATTGATTCAGATTATTAAGGTGTTTGCTATGTAAGATTAGGATATAGCACTGATGTTCGTAGAATCATTTGTCATTTTTGCCTCAATGACATGGTGATTGTCGTACTTCTTTACACTTATTGACAATGGTTATTTAACTTTATATACTACTCTATAGTATAGTTATGGTTAGTTTTGTTTGAACAGGCATTCTAGCTTGTCTGGATGGATACATGAATATAGCAATGGAGCAGACCGAAGAATATGTGAATGGGCAGCTGAAAAACAAATACGGCGATGCCTTCATTCGAGGAAACAATGGTACGGTCTAGTGATCTTGTTTTTCTTCTAATTGTGCATGCATAGAGCATACATTGAGTTGAGAATTCAGGTTTTGTGTCGGGGTTTCTGGTTCGGAAAAGGTGTAGGTCGGGTTGCGGATTTACATATAAAAAAGTGTGGGTGACTGGGGGTTTACCCGACCCAACCCACTCTTCCGGTGACGAATCTGACCCAAATTGTGGGTTGGTTTTTGGGTGTGTGCGGTTTTGGTCCAAATTGCCGGCTCAAACACACACAAACACGTAGATTAGATAAAAGCCTCACATTTGCATCTTTTTATGCAGTTCTCTACATCAGCACGACAAAGAGGACACATGCGGATGGTGCATAGCTTTCCAGCATGAAGCAAAGAACTGAATGAGCTGACTTATTTTGTTTGTGTCAAGAGCTTGTGAGTTCTTTTCTGATTGTTATCGAAATTATATACAGCATCAAAACAAACCTGTTAAACCCCTTAAACCTGATCTATATTGGACGATAAGTGCCTGCATGGCTTGAATTTCTGAGAAGATTAGAATCCTTAATTGTAGCATTCTCTAAGACCGTTCTTTTTAAGTGATTGGAACCACTTTGTTGGCCATGGCGATTCTTGCTTTATGTTGTAGAGTCGTTTGCCTAATGCTTTTCGATTTGCAGTAGATTAGTTTCTCTTGAAATTAAAATATACTGAAACCATGTCCACAGCTGACACACACCAATAGGTCAAGCACAACACTTATTTAGTAGAAGTGGTGAGTTCAAAAAATTCAGATATCAGAGTTTCGGATTGGTTTCGGGCTAGATTTCTTCAGATTCAGGGTCAAAATGGTTCATGTCGTGGGTTTAGCCCGTGTTGTTCTGTTCAACACACGAATTGATTTGGTCTAATATGTGGCCCCAAATTAAGTGACATCAACTCTAATTGATTCATTAAGTGCCTGTTAGGAAATGTTTTGAGGGCCAAAACATTCAAGTGATAAAACATGTTAGAACTAACAAAAAGTTGTTTAAGAGCATTGGCAACACAAGTGGCTTACTTTTTCAAACTTTTTAAAAAGTAGACAACTCATTATTGTGATGCTCGAGTTTTTTTTGGCTCAACCTGTTTTAATTCTTAAACAAAACCTGTCGTCTGATATAGAAAAGTTTGGTTTGGAATCTAAGAAACTATAGTTCACAAGAGATAATAAAAATGACATCAAGAATGAATCATACATTCAAAAAATATCGAATGAACTTTGATCACAGACCTGCTCGAGAGAAGAAAAAATCGAAGAAAAATATATGATTTATCTGTTAATTTACGAGAAATTATTTCACTAAAGCGATTACACTCTCAGATTCCAGACTAGACACTTACCAGAAATTAATGGTCGAACAAATATATTTAGCATCTCCGGTGTAGTATTTTACAAATATATACACATAAATATGATTTGCATTACCACACTTTTTTTCTACAATCACTTGTGTTGACACAAAAGCCACTTGACTACCAGTTACACCAAAAAACTAAATAGAGAAATGGGAACATAACTAGAGAAAAAAATTTGATAAAAATAAAATAAAATAAGCCCTCACCCGTGCGAGCGGGCGAGCCAAAGTGTCTTGGTGTCTTTTTCAACTGTCACTGAATGTCCTATGTAAGGGGATGATCAGAAGATTGATTTCATCAGCTTCAATCGCGGCTTTATGTCAATATTGTCAAAGGGCTTTGCCTGCTCTACATGGATGAAATCTCTGGTTTTAAGAACCTGCACAATCATTGATTGGACATCGACATCAGGGTAGCGTCTTTATAACACGAGCACAATGAAAACAGATTGAAGGGGGAAAAGTCTTGTCGAGGCACAACATTTTCTTTTTCTAGAACTAGAGAGATCCAACAATTAACAAATACCAATATCCTAAGAAAGAAATAGAAGAAAATCTGATCACATACCAGGGTTTCGAAAAACATCCTCGATGCTTCTTTACGCGTTTTACCAGCTAATAAATTGTCCATGGGAAGCACTTTTCTTCCATGCGAAGCTTCCTTATCGAACATAGTTTGAAGATACTTGGACACAGCTCTACAATATCATATACAAGTAGATGAGAATTGGGAACTTTTGAAGATTGGAGAAATCTTATTAGAAAATGATTTATGATAATTGATAAACTTAACAAAAAGCAAGACTTGCTAGAGAATAAAAGCAATGTGCAATAGGATTCAAGATTGTTCATCCAAAAACAGATGATTTATTGACCCCACAGCCAGACACTTTACAGTAATTTAGAAGCTCGAGAGATCCAACACACTATACACACACGTTAGTGCAAGACAGACGGAGAAAGAGATAACACGGATCTCCTACACGCAACTACCTTCGTTTCATAAGTTCTTCACACAATTAACAAGTTGTGAAAATAACCTAATTGACCTTATGTATTATACTCATTAATTACTACTCATTTACTGCTTGAATTGAATTGAATTAAAGGGGCATATATGACGTCCCACGCATCTTGAAATGGTAGAATGACACTATTTTAAGACAATTTATGTATTCTAAATCGAGACATTTTGAGACGGAGGTAGTATATATAATATAATGAGACACGCACTAAAAATAACACAATCACTAAGCATATAAACCTGGTGCGAGAGGACCAGCCACTATTCTCAGGAATACGGGCATCTTCAGTATAAGGTTCGTATTCATCTTCTTCTTCAGCTACCTCATCGTCATCCACATTTAAAAAATCTGAAAAACAAGAGAAACTGTCAGAGTAGAGGATATTTCAAGTAAAACAACTATGGAACCATATGCCCAACAATTCTAAACATTTAGTATTAATGGTTATCTCGCACATGGGACCGCGTATCACAAAGGGTCGAGTTTTAGATACAAAACGACAACAAGAATTGTCTTTACGCGGCAAACATATAAGTTCGAATACAGCAAATTATATACTTCAGAGGATAGAGAATAGTAGCATAAAGTTGAGAAAAAGTATAAAAAAAACTAGAGGTGGATATTTACAAATGTAACTGAAGGAAAAAAAAAAACGGACCTGTATTATTTTCAACACCCAAATTTCCAAATTCCTGCACCACATCGCAAACAAAACAATAATAATTTAGGGTACATATTCAAATATTATATTTACAGGTGATAATATTCTCTAAGAAAGAAATTTTAATCAAGCGTATAACTTACACTATGATCTTCCAACGGAGGCTGATCAGAAGGAAGAACTTCAGCATTCCATTCCAAGGTGCTTTGTTTCTCAGTCTCCTGATAGCCTGAAATATCTCCCTCATTGAATGAGGCGTTTGGCACACCCACATCAAGTTCTATTGAATCTGAAACTCTGTGTTCCTCCTCGCCGTGGAGATGTTCTGAGGCCAAGTTCTTTTCATCGCAGCCTAATTCTGTAGAGAAGCCTTTATCCTCATCCACAACCTCTAACTTCCTTTCCCCAGTTTCATTCGCAGTTTGGTCATCACATACAGAACAATCTATCTGAGAGTTCGCTCTGATATCTATTGATGGGTCACCATTGCTTTCCTTGGGAAAGTCGTCAATGGCTCCAAATTCAGAATCAACTAAATTATTATTGCCCACATCAAGCTCTGCAACATCAGTAGCGCCATCTTTCTGATCGGCTATTTCCAATACAAAAGCGTCCTCCTCAACAGGATCAGTATCCAATTTCTTAGCAGGCGACAAGCAAGATGTATCCATGGCGGATGACAGCTCAGTCCCAGGAATGAAGTCATTTGCTGCATCAGTAGGTGCAAAACATTCTCTATCAATATCCATTTGAGCGGACTCACCACAAGGTTCATCTTCTGCAGTCTTAAGCTCAGGTACATCTGTTAGGGGGAGAGTCTCAATAGGTTGTGCTTCCACCTCGCTTCTTACATCCGTAGTTTCAATCCCTTCTTGAATTTCAGTTTCTTCAGTAACATTGAGCCTACTAGGAGATTCTATATCCTTAGCTGCTTCCAAAGAATTATTGTTTTCACAAGTCACGGAAACGCTTATCCTACTCAGATCATGTTTTTCACTGTGCAGACAATTTAGCTCTGTTGACATACCTGAAAGATACATCAAGACTAATTCAGATAACCTTGTGTCAAAGCTATTCCAAGAACATGACCATATTCACATTCAAGAACCAACAGGGAAATGAAGACAAGGACTCGGAGAAAAATAGAATAATAACTGGCAAACACTAAAACATATAAGCTGAGGGGAAAGAAAACTGAAATGAATTTGGCATTTCAAGGCCTCCTCCCATAGACACATTTTTTATGAAGTAATATCTGTTCCTTCAAGAACATTTCAAGTTTGTGGAGCAGTAAATATGGTAGAAACTTCCAAGAGATACATGACACACAACCTCATTATAACAAAGTTTTCCTTCTTCAATGTCTAGCGTTCCACGGACATATACATTATTCAAATGTCCCTCTCTTCCGTCACCTAAGCAAAAATGAGGATTGCAAATATACCAACACCATGAACTCACCAGCAGATATGGGTTGACTGAAAATTTCATCTTCCAGGAATTGCCTCTCGATCATTGAAATTTCAGGGCGAGTACAAGGAGCTTTCTTCCGCACACGCCGTATGTCTTCAGTACTCATCAATTGCAGGCGTATTGTACTTCAGAGAAACATCAAATTTCTATTAGCATTTTGATACATGTAAAATTTGGTACTTGGTAGCAACATGCAAGATGTTTCAGAACCAAACTGCAGTTTCGTAGCTAGATTGATAGTAATTAAGTGGCAAAGTCTTCTTAGATGTCATATGGTCATACTCATTTCAACCAATACAATGTACAAATACCATTTATTGGATTAATTCACAAAAATATTAGGTAAACCCCAAATGCAAAACATGGTTGACAAATTTGAACGATAACTAATACAGAAAGAATGAAACATACTCGCCGTGCAAGACCATGGGGTCATCCATAAGCACCTTCCTCTTTGAGGCGCTAGGCCGAGGTGCTGATCTAACACGTTTCATAGACGTGACATCAGGTCCAGATGGAGTTAGCTTCAATTTCAAAGCTGTAGACCTTCTTCCAACTGAATAAAAAAACAAATATGGTTCAGCTAAAAATATTTACTGTTGTAAGTAGACTCTTACGAGCCAAGTAAAATACTGAAAATGTACAGATTACAGGAAAACAAAATAAATGCATCAATTATAGTCCTGATACTTTGAACACATTGCAGAACATATAATATATCTGTTAATGCAATAGAATAAATAACTACTTTTGATACCTAAAATAGATGACAATAAATCGTCATCATTAGGAATGGATTCTGCAGTTCTCTTGGACCGAGTCAACCCAAATGATTCATCTGAGTTCAAACTTTGAAAAGTTACTGTACTTTCTGTAAAACTGCGTTTTTTTCCTGAAATAAGTTGCATTCCATCATTTACGGTGCTCCCTGTAAGAGCTTCTTTGTCTGGTGTTGAGTCAAGAAGCAAAGCATTAGGTGGCTCAATATCTCCATTTGGTGCAGAAAGCATCATTTCTGGTGCAGGCAACTCATAAGCTGTTGCGTTTTCTAGCTGATAGTCAGTGGAGTCTAACTCCCTGGAGTCTGCCAGGGCATCTTTAGATATTGCAGGCTCAACAGTTTCATCTCCTGGTAAATCAGAATAAAATCGTCAAGTAGTCAACAAAGATATGATGAAGGTCACCTTAAACTCAAGACACGTAAAATTACATGCATTGAAGTGAGTGATAAAGTCTCACATTGAATTAATAAAAAGTGAATGAAGTACATATAAGGGTGGAAGCCACACATGCATACATAAAGTAAAACTCACCTTGCACTGCTGCAGAAGGTACAGAAGCACGCAGTGCCTCCTCTGTTATAGATGTCTCTATTGAGTATGACCCAATATCGGGAAGGATTACAGCATTCTCACCATCATCAGATTGGTTCATATGGGAAGTGCAAGATCGAAGGACAGGTGCACTAACAGAAGGCTTCTCATCATTAACAGTGCCTGGCTTCTCATCACTAGGATCTTTCAGCTCCGCACAAGCCAGAGCTTCATCATTAACAGCGTCAGGTCTATCAGAAGTTTGCAACACACAGGCACCATCTGCTGCTACCGCATTGCTAGGAGAATGAGATTCTTCAAAATTTCCTTCAGTTCCTGTCTTCAGGGAAACTTGATTATCCTCCAAATGGCCTTCTGAAACAAGCAGGGATGCACCTGTTTCATTCAACCCAACTTCTCCAGATTCTACACATTCCTTATCAGCTTTATCCACAGAAGGGATGACACCATTCTGTACATCTTCCACCATTTCTGGGCCATCCAATGCACCAATGGTACCATCATCAGCTGCCATGGTCTTTGCAGTAGACGGCCCATCTCCTTGGTGCTCTGCATGTTCATTCTCCAAGTCACTGTAAATGTGACCATTCTCCTTGGGAGGAATACATAGAGGAGTATCATGATTCAACTCATCATTCACAGCATTTCTATCCTCATGATGAATATCTGACTTGGTGGAATCTTTTTCTACACTCTTCTCTGTCAAAGTAAGATGTTCCATTTCCAAATGATCATCGCTGGCCAGCGCCTCTTGAACACTGGAAACATTAGGCACTTCCACTAAACCAGGAGTAGAAGGAGCCTGAGCATACTCAATGACGTCAGAATTTGCAGTTAGACCTTGAATCTGTTTAATGGGAAAGCCATACTCATTAAACTAAAGTAATACTATCCATGTGATGCCTACGTGATGAATCATGATAACAGGGGAAAAACAAGGGATAGAGAAAATTGAATAAATAAACTGAATTGCGCATAGCAGGATACAGAAATCAACCTGATATTCAGCAGCCTCATCCACAGCCATAGCTTCCCAAGTTTCACTCATCCCTTCATTACTATTGTCCTTTTTGATAAGTGTCATTGGTTGGACAGATGCCTGGAGATCAGCACTGCAATCAACATTAGTAAAATATGTTAGCACATCCACATATTGATGAGTGTACTAAACATCAACACCCTAAAGAACCCATGTATTGCCATGGGTGGTTGAAGAGCAGTGATGTCAGGGTTTCTTAAGTTCAAATCTGGTCAAGAATTAAAGAAGAAAAAAAACAGAGTATTGATGGTTTTGATTCATTGAATATTGTACTTCTAGAAAAATTAAAACAAAACAGAAGCAAATTAAAATATCAAGAAGTAAAGAAAACACAGAGCATCTTCACTTACCAAGTGTGATAAACCATTTTTGGATCATGCAAAAGATGATCATCAGAACATAAAAGCAGTTTTAAGTCGCCTAATACTTGTCTTTTAAAATTAAGATATGCATGACTGATTCTACACATGCAAAAATAAGAAATAAATTGGTGATGCAATAGAAAGTGAACTCACTCTAAATCTCCATCATGGTCTTGAGCTGCATTTTTGTTTAAGAATAAGTCCTGTTTACAATCAACAAAAAGCTCTAATAAGCCGCACGCACAACTAAAACCTCAACTTATAAATTGATGTAAGATACCAAAATAAGTTTTTTTTCCGATGACAATGTGAGAGTGGTAATCCTACTGTCAAGATAAACGCTGAACAAAGAATACTTGTTTGTGTTAATGTTTACTGATGTTAGAAACTATCCACTTTTGAATCAAGTATAATTTTAATTAACCATTTATATTGCAACCATACATAATGTAATTTTCAAGATATTAGCATAATCCCATATATAATGTTACCTCTTCAAGATCTAAACCAATTTGAGAAGCATCACCATCACCAAATCGTTCTGAAAGCACCACAAGGATTGAAAACATTAAACTTATTGGACACATAAGATTTAACATTTAATAGTCCAAAACATTTTAATACACGCGAGAATATACTGACCATCCAATCCAAACTGTGATGTGGAGTAAACCACACCATCCATGGTATCTTGAAGTGTAATCTGCTCCTTTGTACTGACATGATGGTCAACATAGTTACTGCAAGAAAGTTAAGTGTCAATATAATGACAAACCTGCAATCCCTTCTTTTAACATCAATGGTTTGCCAAATTTATTGAGGTAGTTGATATGAAGCTAATAAAGATACATGGCAAATGCTCAGTTCAAATATCAACCTGATAGGGTATAATGGTCACATGAATGCATTTTCAACGATTAAAATGTTAGACAAACTTGTTAGTTGGTACACCACGAACATAGGACAATATGTTAAAAGAGATTTAAGTTTCTACTTGAATCAGAAGTTAACTCTGCAACCCACCCCTGAAAAATCTCGTTATCTGGCAGCTCAAAATCATCAAGATCAAATGTTTCTGGCAATGTGATGGAATGATATGGGGCAGTAGATTCTTCCGGGGGTAAATCAACTGCAGTCGAGCGAAAAGCTTGCTTCACCTTTAGAAGAGCCTCACTGCAATCATCGAAAAGGTAACCCACTTTTCTAGAATATATTCTCACCACACCAAGCAAAAGATGACTGGACAACCGAAGCGCAATAGGTACATCAGGAAAAAGTATTGAGTCTGTCCAGAAAAAATAAATAAGTTCTATGAGATAAGAAAAAACTTCATATACTACAAAAGAAGCAAATCTTAGACAGAAATCACAGCCGTTAAATATGAAAATGTAATTTCAAAGAGATCCTTCCTCTAAACTAAAAATAAGGAAGGAAAAGAGAGAAAACCTCTAACACTATCTGATCATGTGATTGATGGCCCGAAAATGAACTCAATCACCATTGAGTGTGATACTACTTTACTAATCATAGAATGAGAAAAGGAGTGCATTGCAACAGAGAGAGATCAGAGATGAACTAGTATAACTTGAAATAGGAAATTCCCCTATGTAGTTACAAACCACAACTAAAACTGTTCTGTGGATTTGGAACAAATTTTGATGTTGCACAGCCATTCTGGTCACTAAAAGACATTTTTGTACTCAAACCAGACAATGGCTGCATAGCTTATTATCCCTTGTGCAAACTAAACACAAAATTAATGCTTATAATGCATATTTGTTTTTATTATTTTGCAAGAAACTAATGTTAACATCCTATTATCCAAACAAATTGGTTGGATTAGATAAACATATCATCAACTAAGTTAGGTTGGGCAGTTTCTTGGTACAAGTTGATCCAAGTTTCAACTTTACACTTGATAATAATCTTGACAGAAGATAATCTGCCACACACTGATATGCATTAGACGTTAACCATATCCAACTGTGTGAAGATATTGCAAGTGCTAAATGTACAAAAATATAACATTAGCACAATAATTTTATGCCTTCAGTTTCAAACTTTCTCCTAGGTTATAAGTTTAAAGAGTTTCCTTCATTGAAAAACTATACTTGGGAACTGCATGATAAAAATCTAAATAAATATTCAGATAATTTAACTAGCTACACTTAAAGATTTGAACTTTCTCTATTAGGATCAGTTTAACTTGCCATCAATTATTATCAATTTGGTGACATTAAATAGATGAAAGAAAACAAAAACTATGCATCATTAGATATTTAGAGATCTAATACCTAAAAAACATTTGAATAAATCTTGCTCAAAAGATCACAACCCAACTCCTCTGCTTTAGTTGAGAAAAAAAATTTAACATTTTTTTTGGAAACCATTCAGTTTAGATTATCAAAATTGAAGAGATTAAGTACTAACCTACAGAGACGCCAATATCAGTATCAGCCACCTGATTCTTGCGGAGCTTTCTCTCCAAATGAGCCGCAATCCATATCGTCCCCAGAGGCCCTTTCTTTGCCAAAATAAACTGTGAATAAAACATATCTTTCCTCTATCTTCACCACAAACAAACCCTATATCTCATACAAAAACTTCACCTTTTTTTTCAAATCACTGGAAATTTCAAATCCCACCCAAAATCACTGTATAAATTAACCTCAGCAAAACAACTAATTTCACAAAAACCTCCAAACCCAGCTTCCACAAATCTTCTAAACAACACAACTGAACTAAAAATTCAACAAATTCGTAACTTTTACCACAAGAACCCTAATTCCCCTAACCACCAATTCCCCACCAAAAGCCCTAAACTTCTGCTGAAACTCGAACTCACTAAAATTCCCAAATTCTCAACGAACACCAAACCCTAGCTGATCGTCAACACTAGCACCACTCTCTCTAAACCCCCGAAGTTTCATAACCCGCACAAAACACTTCATTTCCAAGAAATTCACCGAATTGACCGATCAATTTCGAATCTGGAGCTGAAAATATGAAGCATAGTAGCTGAGCAGAGCAGTTGGTGAGCTGCAGAGCAAGAACCTCCCGAGCGAAAACCGCAGCAGTACTCGGACGGCGGCGAGTGAGCAGCACGAACCGGTGACGCGGAGCTCGGAACTTGGCGGCGGAGACTGAGTCGCAGATCGGACAGAACTGAGTTGACTCGTTCAAGAGAGAGAAACAGAGAAGGAGAGAGAGAGAATCTGGTGAAGTAAGAGAAGCGCCTTTAGTTCCGATTTCTGATTTTCGAACCAGGTAAATGATCCGGTGCTTCGCATGTATACATCTGCTCTAGCTGTTCTCTATTTCTCATTTGTTGTGTTGGTCGGATCTGGTTTTCAACATCTGAGGTCCTTTCTCAGCCATTGGATCATAGTAGTTGGATGGGCCACGCCTCACCTAATAACTGTCCTAAATTTTGAGGTTGCCTCCATAATTCTTTCATTTTTTTTAGGTTGCCTCCAAAATTTTGGTTGTTTGAAACAATGGAGAATTTAAAGCAATACATTCAATGGAATGATTGAATAGAGGTGGAGATTCGGGTTTTTGGATTTCGGTTGAAAATACTCTTATAATTAGGTTTGGAATCGTTCGAGTTTAGGTGCACATTCATGCAAGTTCTACTGACTTTAAGTCGGGTTGCCATGTACCGTATGGCTATGAGCTTGACCCATGTTTTTATGTCGGGGTTGTTTTTTTTTTTTTTCAAGTTGGAGTATCCAAAGACGGCATAGGATGTGTGCAGTTCAATTGTTCGGGTCGGGTTTTGCTTGCGCATGTGTGGGATCATGCATGTTTACCCTACATGAAAACATACTTTTTTTTAATGAGTGTCGTAAACTTGCGAGTTTGGGTCTAAATTGTTGAATTTACGAATACTACGTGTCATTTATAAGTTTTGAAATAAAAAATACAGGTGAGTACACCTATAAATGTGTGAACTTCTAGTATTATTATTTATACGTTATTTTTTGTAGAGAACAGTGTCTACAAATAGTTTGTCTAAAACATTTTTCGAACATAAAAATATTTAACAACACGTCAATAATTGCATGAGAATTACGTCTAAATCATCTTCCTGTATTCAAGTAAATTGCTTGTAGCGATGTGATAAACTGAAAATTTAAATATAAAATTACGAAATAATAATAGTAGTTAAGAATCATGCTAAACAAGTAAATAGTTTAATTGGTCTTTAGTGATATTTGCAACAATAATGACAAGAGTTCTCGTTAGATTTGCAAACATGATCATGCAAATAAATGATAAATAAAATATTGTTGGGTTAATTAATAGACTTGTGAGTTGTGATTTGAAACAATTGTCTTATTTGAGTACCATTTAATTGTAATTATGTAGAAAGACATTAGAAGTTAAAATTCAGTATATTTCAAAAGTCATTTTTTGAAATAATAAGTTAACTCATACGTCATTAGAACGAACAAACACAATTTCTATTCAGACATATATGAACAATGTTTCAAATGACACTTGTTTTATTATGTCGTGTGTTAGTTTTTGAATAGCACTTAAAAGTGTTTATTTCAAGTGACAAACTAATGATTGCGAAGAAAAACTACTTGTAATAATGTGTGCATCAATAAGAGATTTTATTTATTGTTAAGAAAGACATCAATGAGAGTTTAATCTTACAGCGATGATCACTCATTTTATATTAAATTATTATTCAATAATCGTTCAATACATTACTTTACCTGTGTATAATGTGTAGGATATAAATCAAATAAATAGCAACATGTCATCTAATCTCATCCCAATTCCCAACGAGGGAATGACGGATCCGGATCCCATTGAGTTCAAATGTAATCACAACCCTAAACCCAAATACTAATTGCCATTATGTAATTTACGAGTGACCTAGACTCAAAAACAAGTATTAATTCATAACGTGACATCGATCTGCGCATAAAGATTTCGTAGAGATTTTTTCTCTCAATATATGATTTGTGTATGCAAATATTTAAATTGGAGAGCCTGTCATTATAGCATTTCCCATTTCTCAAAACACAGCAAAACCTTAAATGCAAATTTCATCTCAACATATATAATCACTATTGTCTACATATCTCCAGATCACAGTACAAAATTTTGAAAGATGCAGAATTTTACATTTCGGTTCAAAAGCTCAAATAAAAGATAGAAGTGATGACTATCTGCAAAAACAGGAGAAGGATACGTACATTAATATAGCCCTCCTCAGACTCTGCAATGATGGAAGTCTCGTGCACCAGGCCGTCTTTTTAACCTAGCAACCATTATTCCAGACGCAAGAGACTAGGATATAGCAGAAAGACCCGAAGATCAAAAGTGTATATACATAATTCTGTTTTCTTTTTATGAATATCAGTTTATATAATAATGGAAGAAAGTTGTCTTATCTGCTCTGCTAAGACTGATTTGAACTTTTCGGGGTTTTGTTGCAGGTGAAACTGAACCCAAGTGTGTAAGTTACATATTATGGATAGGCCAACACGAGAGAAAAAATTCAGTTGGTCAAAAAATGAGATACTAAGTCGTATCTATCTTCCGGATTCTTCTGTATCATTTTCTTCTGTTTGACTGCCTAATTTGATCATGTCCTCGACAAGAATTTTCCCATCTGAATAAAAAAATAAAAAAAAACAGGATTAATAAGCGAAAAGGAATAAATCTAAGTTAGCATTCGGATTAGAAATTTAGAATTGGTAGGAGATTCTCATGACAAAAAAAATCTTAATCCAAACATGATGAATTGGAATCTTGTTCTGATTCTAGAACAAAAATTATATTCCAAACATTCAAAGAGGCGTTCAAAACATTTCAAAAAAATATGAAAAACAATTTTTTGCACAACATTTAAATACTCTGTCCCAATATAGTGCCCTCCGGATATCGATTATACATGAATTACCAATAATATCATTTAGCAGGAACTCTTCAAGTTTGTTACGTCAAATGCACATGAAGGTATTATGGAGAAAAGCCTAACATTAACTCACTTGTTACTAATTTTTTACCGACAAGACACTCGTTTTGAGATACGGATGTATTACACTAAAAGATGGAAATAAGTCACCCATCACATACTAAGAACTAAGGAATAATACGGGGACGCAGGGTTGAAACACTTTCGAGCTGATAATCTAGATTTGAACCCGTGGGCACTCAAAACCCGAATTGTCAGCTATAGTGTGCATGAAAGATTGTTAAAGTTCATATTTTTAAGCGATAGAAGGGAGAGATGAAATATCCAGACCTTTGTCTTTTGATAGGTTGCTGATGAGTTCTTGGATACCCTCCTTGTCCAATGTGTCCTTGAGGTACATAGCAGCAGATGCAACTTCTTCGGGAGTCACTTTCCCATCATAATCCCTGGTGTATATGAAAGAACATGTTTACGAAAACAAAATTCGTGATCAACTTGATGAAAGAGTGAACATTCCATTAAAATTAGCTGACATAATGGGGTGAATAAACTTAGAGGGTCCTAAAAACTTCTGTAAAGTTAGTTATAAGTTCAGAAACTATACTACAGGTAGTCATTCATAATCATCCCAAGAACAAAAATGTCCACCCCACATTGTGTATTGAATATGTATTTCTGCTGCATGCATAACTATAAGGGAAGGTTTGAAGATTGTATTAGGCTTTTCTTATGAATAAATACATGATATCCCTCTTCTGGATCTTAGTCCTCACTGAAAATTTAGCTTCATCCGCTAAAATAGGGACAGCTCGGATTTGTCCAAGGCTGTGCTTTACTGAGTGCACTCATCGTCAACATGCACCACCACTGAATCTCACAGCAACCGGTCAATTGAACATAGTTTTACAAGTCAAAATAAACATTAGCAAGGAGCAATTGACAAACCTGTCTAGCAACCTCCACCTATCACCAATTTTGGCATCAACATCATCAATTTCTTTTTCGAGCTTATGGAGCATGGCGTCAACCTGAAATTAGGAAATAAGAGCAATATTTTATTTTTTAAGCGACTGAATAGAGTCAATATTGAATAGTACAAACAATTCTTTGAAGTCATTACCCTGTTTATGAGGGCTGAGGAAACCTTGTCCCCTAAAGCACTCTCAACAGCTTGGTCAGTATCTTCTTCCCTGGCAGCTCTATATGCCTTCTTTGCTTGTTCTTCACTATCTACAGCTTCTTTCTCCACCACATTGTTATATAATTCTATCTGCAAAACATAGATACATCAAAACAGATTATGTAATAAGAGACATACAAGATTCTTCACCTACTATGGTTAGGCAACACAAATTCTATTGCAACTAGTTTTAGTGATAATGGAAGCATGCTCAAATCTTACAGTCGAAAAGTAAACATTGGATAGTGAAATATTGACATACCTCGTTTTTGACAAGACGAAGAAATTCTTCACGCTCCCTACTCACTGACTGAAAGCATTAGCACAAAATCAAGTCATGAATATGAGCTGATGTGAAGCCATTAACCAGATAAATTATGTAAAATTGATAACAATAAATCACATCTAATCCTTACTGATGCTGAAGCTAAAACAGCCAACGCACGGCTGAGCTCACAGAGTTGCTCCTCTTCCTCTAATGTTTTAGATTTTGCCTGTTCTTTTGCATCTCTTGCTGTTGCAGTAGTCATTTCCTCCAAAGCTACATCCTTTTGGCTAGTAACAGATTCTTTCATTTTGGCAAGTTCCTCTTCCTCTTCCTCTTCTTCCTCCTGCAGTTTGTTTTGTTTAAAACCCATTAAACCAAAATAAAGCACTTAAATATATAATACAAGTAAAACCATAACCCTCAAAAGATGCCAGAAATTATCTATCTTTCACACACACACATTAAATCTTAAATTAACAATTTATCTATCTTGCACACTCACATACATATACATATACACATACATATTTGCCTTTGATAATAACAAAACATGAGAGCGATGGATGATACCAGTAACAGAAAGCAATAAAGCATAACTTCAGTAAAAATACCAATGCAAAAAAAAAAAAAAAAAAAGAGAAGAAGAAAAAGAAGAAGAAGTAATCTTTTAGAATATTGTTTGATCTTGTAAAATTTGCTATAACCATTAGTATATTGATGAATATCAGTTATTAAACCTTCAAAGTTCCTGGGTATACCAAAGAAAATAAGAATGTTGTTACAGATCACCTTTATCAATTCTTCCTGCATTTCCAGGAACTCCAACTTCCTCCTCTTCTCTGAAATAGAATCTTCAGATGGCAATGATGTTACTTGAACAGTATCCACAACCTCATCTGGCAGAGAGGAAAGCGTAGCTTGAACAGCTTCCTCTGGCCTAACTTTTCCAGATACACTAAAGGCCCTGCAACGGGTATCAACAATAAATAAATGATTAAGAGAAAGTGGCTACAATTCGAAACAAATATACGGTGAAGCGTGAAGTTACCTTGAAAGAATCAATAGAGAAGATGGTACGGAATGATTGAGAGATAAATCCAGCCAGTCACGCAGCTGAAGAGAATTAACAGTTAATTAACTCAGAAGAAATCCATTTCTCTTTAATACAGGACAGGATAATTTGACAAAACATCAACAAAAGAGGTTGCCAATTCTAATTTTTACTCTTATGTTTTTATTTCTCTTTCTACAGTAGTCCGAAAATATGATCGGGGAAGCCACTGCTGAAATTTTTCTAGTTAGACTGCTCTTAGGCTGTAAATGGAAAGGAGGAATTGAAGTTTCCACTTCTTCGACAAGTGCATGCCAGTTTGAAGAAAAACAAAATTGGAATTATGGTCAGAAAATTGCATGTTGATTATCAACAGAGTTAAGGTTAGCTTCACGAAAAAGTAGTTAGCAAGTTAACATGCCGATGGAGAATGGTCAGGTTAATGATATTTCAGAAGTACAAATGAGCATATCAATGCACAGGGTCTTATGGGTGGAATAAAAAAAAAAAAAAACACTAGTATATTTCTTTCTAATTAGTGCCAAAGAAATGATCTGAATCTGATGTAAGTTCCTCTATAGGTGCAAAAGAGTAAATGGTCCAAGAAAAAAAAGAATGAACATTAACCTGTTGCCGCATTTCCTCAGCTGACAGTAATCCAAGTAAGCCTCGATCTCTACAGGCTTGACGAAGTTCTGCTTCTGAAAGAGATTCCACACCCTCAACTAAAATCATCTTATCATCATTCTTGATCCTGCCAAAACCAAACAATGAATTGTTCAATAATGGCTTAACAGTAATATCTCTCTCTCTCTCTCTCTCTCTCTCTCTCTCTCTCTCTCTCTCTCTCTCTCTCTCTCTCTCTCTCTCTCTCTCAATCGGAAACAACCATCTCCAATTTACTTCCATCTCTATTTAAAGTAAGCAACTCTTCGAGAAATCATAACCCATCACCCCAGCAGACTCCATTAATGGATACTATGTCTCAACATATCCTAATTAAGTAATTATAGACAGTGGAAATAATGAACAATTGAACAGACACTTTTGAAGCCTATATCCCATTTAAAAAGCTCGCAATAGAAAAAATTCACAAATATATCTTACTGTTGCAGTCTTTTCCGAAGCATATAGCGCAAATAGGCATCTGTTCCATATGGACTGATACCCATATATTTGCACATATTTACTAATCGGGGCCTGCACATTACAACCAAAGCAGATATAGTTGTTACATTAACTTTAGAGTCACTTAATAAGATGAGATTCAAACTAATAAGGAATGAATATGAATGGCAACAAGCACTGATGTGGTATTTAAAGCACCAACCTGCTGATATTATCCAAAGTAAGCTCATCATTGAATAACTTGGCAAAGCCTAATATTTCATCATTGGAAACACTAGCACCAGTTCTAACCTGATTAATTATAAAATGAAAAGAGTTTAACCTAAACAGAATATAATACATAAGACTGATAAATGTAGTCTGATTCCCTAGTGGGGGAAAATAAATGGAGCAAATAGCAAGAAGTTACAAACATTGTTCATAAATTCGTCAAGATCTTCTGCTGTCTTCTTAACATCTCCACTCCGAGTGTTTTGGACTTCTTTTGCCATTTCCTTCACTGTGTCTTGAAGAAATTTTGCATATTCCATTCTTGCAGTTAACTTCCTTTTCATTTCCTCCTACAAGTTGAGCACCTTAATTGAGACAAATACTTTGCATATAAATCGAACTGCAAAAATAGAGAGAGAGAGAGAGAGACTTTTCTTTTGGGCGGATAAACATGTAGCATGCCCGAAATAAAATATATTAATCACCACTGGATTATATGTTACCTGGTCTCTTTAATGTTTGTTTACATATGACAGGCTCTGCGGTAGAGTTTGAGCATTTATATCTATAATTAAAACTACAATAAAATTCATGTTTCAAAAGTTTGTTTTCTTGAGTTAAATCTGTATTGTTACATAAGTATTTCCAGGACATTCAATTGACCAAAATACTTTCCCCAAAATAGCCTTAGTAAATTTCAGGCCCCATTGTCATAATATCTTTGTACTTCCGTTTTGGAACCTCTCCTTCCTCTTCATTTTTCCATAGGCAGCATGCAGCATGCAGCAGGCATAGTTATGAGGTATTTTGATCATGTTTCAATACTTGAAAATAATGGAGAAAACTAGGTTGTTGGAAATTAATGAATGCTATAGGCCACATGAACAAGTCAATGAATCATGAGAAAAGCAGGTGAAACTTAAATTACCTGTTCTTTCATCTTGTCCTGGAAGGTTGATGGTAACATGTTAGGGAACAATTTTAGGAATACAGGTAGCAAGAACTCCATGAATGGGACTATGATAAAAACTGCAACTGGAACTAGTCGGAAAATATCGGCTGTGGTTCGTGTTAGCTGTTGCCTTTCCCTCCTTGAAAGACCCTTGCCTTTAGCAAGTTTTACCAGCAGTCTTGAGCTTATCCTCACATCAGCCCAAAGAAGCTTTGTACCCAACCAATAGTGCTGCAGTGTGGATTTGAATTCATCCTTCCAATGGCGCAGCTTTACAGCCCAATCCGCCCTGAAAGAAGAAAGCTTATGTTAGATAAAATACAAAAGCATATCAATGAGAACACCAAAAAAAAAATGAAGAAAACTTTGTAACCTGCTCATAGATGCAACAGCTCTCAAAGCAGGTCCAATCCCCAGCAGTGTAGTCCATACTCTTTTCATTATAGTTTTAGTATCCTTCTGGGATTCTTGCAACTTTTTGGTTTTCGCTTTCTCTTTAATAGAAGTCAAACCTTCAACTGCTTGGTCACATTCCTCCGGTGAAGCTTCTTTTACCTGTTTAGAAACCTGTTGTTCATTTCTCTCACTACCATTACCAACTTGAGGTTGACCAGCAGTAGCAGTGGAAGCACACCGTGTGAAAAGCAACATCTGTCTAATCCCTAAACTCGGAGTAAAATTCGCTCCTTTAATTCCATATCCAGAGGTTGAAAAGTCAAAAGCATTAGGCCTAAGGAATCCTATCAGAGGAGAACTTGAAATTTTTTCCTTGGAAACTGACGGTAAACTCTCTTCATTTCTCCTGTCAATATTCGTAGATGTTTCCGCTACAGCCCAGCCTGAATCTTGCAAGTTCTTAAACTGGTGTGATTTCCCACGCTCAAAACTTGACAACCCTTGAACCATGCTAGGAGATTGGTTACAGTAATTGAGGAAGTACTTTTTCCTCCTCAGTATTGCTCTCAAAGCCATTATTGAAAATTTGAGCCTCTGCTGAAGAAAAAAATGATCAAATGTATCATGCACCTACATAACCAAACAAAGCTTTCATCATCCATCACTTTAGAAGTTTAGCACAAATCATACCAACAGCTCATCCAAAAATATTGGTACAAAAAAATAATAGCTAAAACTGCATATGGGATTGGTTTCTTAAATTTACCTTGTGTTTAATTTTATGGTCTTCAGAACTGAAATGAGTAAACGAAGTCCAATAATTGAATTAGATTCGAATGATCGAAACCATCTTCCTATTTTAAATTCACAAAATTGCAAGATCTAAATCTCAACACTTAAAGATTCCCTCTTCCTTCATTTGTCTACGGATAAATAAAGAAACTAAACCTAGTCCCAGTTACAAACTTTCCTACAGACAAATTACAGAATATTTAATCATTTCTTAATTCTATGCTTCCTTTCTTTCTTCCCTACCAACCTGTAGTTCAGGACAGATTAACTAGTTAGGAACCTTACGAATATTTACTCAAAATCTTACGAATCTCATTTCACCAATCATTTTGGACTAGAACCTTAAACCAGTTAAGTGCGAGTTTTGAACCAGTGCACTGTAAAGGAAAATACAGATGGCTCAATGAAACCTCATTTTCTCAACAGCCAAACAAAGAGTAAAGAAAACAACAAAATTAACACGAAAGAGCCCAGCTAAGTGGGGTTTTTTTCTAAACCAGTATACTGTAAAAAAACTACACAGCTCAATGAAGCCAGTAAAGAAAACAACAAAATTAACACGAGAGAGCCATTCACTATCCACTAACTCAAAAATAACCACAAATTAATCAGATTTTCACAGAACCGTACAAATTTCACACACATTTGATGCAAACACTTCGGACTAGTACCTTAACCCCAGCTAAGTGCCAATTCTATTCCAGTGCACTGACTGAGAAATACACATAGCTCAACAAAACTTCATTCTCGCCATTTCATAACTATTCCCTCATTTTTTCAGCAACCAAGCAGAACAACAAAACTAAACCGAGAGAGCCATTAACTATCCACAACCACAAAAATATCAACAACAAACTCCGATTATCAGTTTAAACACGGAATCGCACTAATTTCAAATACATTTCATGAAAAATCGAGATCATCGGCCATTTCGTTAGGTCAGTTCCCGATCGAGCACAACACAGACTCGCACATTTGATGCAATCACAATTTCAGTCCAAAATTGAACAGAAAAACAACGAGAAGTAACGAGAACGAGCTATGTTTCAACTTACCTCGGCGTAGTGCCGGAGCCGGCGGTTTCGTCTGAGATCGGAGCGAACAATAATCGATCGAAAATGGAGAGACTGAGACGAAGAAGAGTGGCCGAGTCAGTAGCTACTAGATGGCGGTTCAATTCGGGTTTTGTGACTAAGGTGATGGTGTGTGATCCGAGTATAGGGAAAGTTTGGGTGTGAGTGAATCGTGACCGTTCATATAAGGACGCGTGTGAGTGGGGCCCATTATGTTTGGCTGCGATTGAAGATGACATGGTCGGTAGGTAGGTAGGCGGCTATAAGTGTTAGTGTGAGGGCTTTGACCAATCAGATGGCGTTACGTTTTGCAATTTTATTTTTAGATAATTTGAATATCATAAATAACAATTCGGAGTTCGGGTTGGGCTTGAATCGTTGTCACAAAAAGATTGATCAGTCCAGCTTACGTATCAGATTAGGTCAAATTTTGTTTAGATGTCGAAAATCGAATAAGACAAACTTCATAAGAGTTTTGATTTGTGTTTGCAACACAATGTGTTTCATAACTCAACTGTAGTCTTTGAAGGTGTCGGACACAATATATTTGTGTTTGATACGCTTCATTGCAATGAAAATTCTTGTCGCAATGAGCAGTAATAGAGATCTTAACTAAAACGATGGATGTAATCATGCTCAAGCTCACGCGCCTCGTACACCCGTTGCATGCCTCACCTATTGGCATCATCCTCACAAGTCATGGTGCGTAAGCATCACATCTACAAGGGGTACCCGCGTTGCCTGCCTTTTGTACACGCGAGTCATGCCTAGTTATCCATGCACGGGTCAAAGGGTACTAAAAGTCGTGTTTGATGATTTTATAATATTAGTTCACATTAAAAGCTTTAAACTTTTTATTAAGTGTTTGAACAAATAATAAACAAGTGAACAAAAAAAAATCCAAATTTATATAGCCCTTTTTATGTGCAAATGAATACAAGAACAAGTGTCAATTTTCTTCAAATCATATAGGAACTTTGAAATTTAATCAATATAGTTCAAGCAAAGTCAGGTGAATTTTAGACAACTATGTATAAAGCAAAAATATTTAGGCAAAAATTATTTTTATTTTGTTATTATTTTTTTAGTTAAATTCACTTTTCGATCAAAGATGGGAAAATCCGATCCAAAATGAAATTGAGAATGCATATATATTTTAAAACCCGTCCCGTTCCCATTCCATTTAGGTTTCACTTTAGGTAGCATATAAATTTGATGATACTACGAGACATCTTATCACAACCAATTGCTAAGATAATTCATGGAACTCAGAAAAATTAAATCAAATAAATAAAATACAAAACACATTGAGAAGTGGCAAAAGCTGAGTGCCTCTCTTTGTTTTATAAACACTCTTTCACTATAGCTCTCATTGTCTCTTTCTCTCTCTAAATATACTCTCTCTCTAACACCACTCATTCATGGCGGCGGTGTCACAGTACCCATCTACACTAAGGACTCAAAACCCATGTTTCAAGGTGGATTCACGTTACGTGTTCTCAAAAAGTTTGGATTTTGGGCACTTGAAGGTACCAAAATGGAAGAGCCTTGAGCTCCCAAGGAAGCTGAAGGTCTCAGCTGCCACTGACAATGCAGTTTCTGTGACTAGCTCTGCAACTCCAGCAACTCGCTCTAAGTGAGTCCTTAGTTCAAATTTTACTTCCATTGATGTTTCTTTCAGAACATTTAAGTATGTGTTGATTTGTTGCTTTTCCTGATGTGTTTTGAGTAAAGTGAAATGGGTTTTTTTTTTTTTTTTTTTTTTTCTTCTTCTGGGGTTTTGCTGTTCAATTTGGTGTCATTAATGTTGTTGTTCCTACCTTTTTGTCTTGAACATGTGGCTGGCATGATTTTACATGTGGTGGTTGCTATAAATAGTTTAATTGCTACAAAAAATTGAGAGGGTATAGGTTTGATATGAAGTGGGTTCTTCTTTCTTCAATTGGGTTTGGAGTAAAAAGAAATGTATTTTTTTGGGGGGTGGTGGTGGGGGGATTTTACTGTTCCATTAGTGCCATTACTGGTATTGTTCTTATCCCCTTGTGGTGAACATGTGGTGGTTGCTATATATAATTTAATTTCTACTAAAGTGGAGTGTGTATAGATTTGGTAGGAAGGGGTTCTTCTTCGTTCAATTGAATTTGGAGTAAATCGAAATGTGTATTTTTTTTTTGTTGAGATTCCACCTCCATTTGGTGTCATTAATGCTGTCGTTGCTATAGATAGTTTAATTGCTACTAAAGTTGGGTGTGTATAGGTGTGGTATGTAGTGGGTTCTCATTGTTTGAATTGAGTTTGGAGTAAAACGAATGGGTTTGTGTTTTTTATTTATTAGGTTTACTGTTCCATTTGGTGTCACTATTGTTGTTGTTACCATTTTGTCATCATGAATATGTGGTTTTGGTTGAAATGCTGTCGTTGAAATGATTTTACATGTTTTGGTTGCTAGAAATTGTTAATTGCTTATATGGTTGAGTGTGGTGTGTGATCTTCTTACACTAATAGGCACTTATACAGGGTGAGCTTTGCAGAACTCTAAGTTTGTTGCATTTTGAATTGAGGTCACGGGTTCGAGATGGAGAAATTCCGAACTTCACAATGGTTTGACCCTTGTGCACCGGGCCACCCTTTTTACACTAATAAGCACTGTCCTGGAAATGTACTTGGGTTGAGTCCTAGCCGTAACTTGTGTTTAGTAATTAATAGTTTAAAGATGAATGGTCTGTGGATCGAGGAGAAAGCTCAAAGAGGAACTGAACCCAAGAATTGATTTGGGGGATTGCAGTTGCTAGTCTTATGAAGCAGTTGTAGAATGAGTGGCCAAGGATAATTATCAATGCAAAGTACTCATGATTTATGCGATATTTATTCTCTAATTACGCGTTCCACAAATTTGACATGGTTTTGACTCGTAATATGATTTCTTTTATAATTAATTTCAGGGTGCGGCGTCACACAATTTCAGTGTTTGTCGGGGATGAGAGTGGAATTATAAACCGGATTGCTGGGGTTTTTGCTCGGAGGGGTTATAATATTGAGTCTCTTGCTGTTGGGTTGAATGAGGATAAGGCTCTTTTTACCATAGTTGTCTCTGGTACCGAGAATGTTTTGCGGCAAGTTGTAGAACAGCTTAACAAGCTCGTTAATGTCAATAAGGTTACCACTTACCTTTCTTTTACTGTTTCTCATGATTTCCAACTTTCAGAAATAAGTGTCACAGTGGTGATATTTGGGACATGTTTTCTTGATGGAGAGATGTAGGTCAGGCCGAACTGGTTATTAGGCCAATTTTTTTTCTTTGTATTTGGTTATGCCCTAATTTCTAGTAATTAACTTCCTTTGTTATATTAGGTGGATGATATCTCCAAGGAGCCACAAGTCGAGCGAGAACTCATGCTCATTAAGCTTAACGCAGATCCAAGTACGCGCCCGGAGGTAGGGATATACCATTTCTTTAGTTGTTTTTAGTGTAAAAGTACACGTATATAACCCAACATATAGTTCGGTGGAGCATCTTCTAATCAGTAATCAGAGCTGGCAATTTGAACCCAAATTCCGACCCACATTTTTTGTGTGGGTCCGGTCGCATAACATAGATCCTATTGATTTTGGGGTCGGTCTTGACATAGGAAATGTGAGAGTTGGATTGGATGACCCACACTAACCGACCCATATTCTACGTAAAACCTGCAAGGACTTGCACCTTTTGTCGGCCGGCTTCGGGTTAGGTCTTTTCAACCCAACCCAACCCAACCCAAAGGGCTGAAACATGAATTGCCAACTCTACTTCTGATGATTGTCTTTGACATGGAAAAACCAAGCTGCTTCATCAAAATAAACTTTGATCGAGCAAGAATGTTAAGCTTTGGTTACTTTTACTATTTCATATGAATATATGATTGGAAATTGATGCCAGGATTCTCTGTGCATGCGCGTGTCTATATGTCTTTCTGCCGATTATTAGAGCCGAACCTAGTTGCTACAAATCCTGCAATCCATTTGCTTTCTTTCGAGTAATTTCTGTTCACTTTGCACTTCAATTCTCAGATCATGTGGTTGGTGGACATCTTCAGGGCAAGAGTCGTGGACATCTCTGAAGATTCACTCACTATGGAGGTGAATTTTGTCAGCTCCTTATACATCCACTCGCTAAATGCTCTTTCATTTTAGTCTTAGTCTGCGTTTTAAGACCTCGGCTGTGTTACCGGTCTATAAAATATGATTTATTACATGGTATATATGATTTCATGACAATGTCTCAGGTCACTGGAGATCCCGGGAAGATCGTTGCCGTACAAAGAAACTTAAGCAAATTTGGAATTAAAGAACTAGCAAGAACTGGAAAGGTAAGCTACCGTGTTTATGGTGTACACCGGCAATACAGAAATCATTAAAAATACAGGATGCAATAGTACTTTAATAATTCTTTATTTGTTTTATGTTTTTGTATTGGAAACCTAGCTAAACAATAACTACAGATAACATATACGTCACAGAACTAAGTCCATCTTCTCTAACATATGGAATCTATAAAACTCTTTATCTTTTCAATCTTAACAATTCTTTTGTTCTATTTCTAGCTAGAATACTTTTGAATATTTATATTCTCAGATACTAGCATTGTACTTGTATCATTCAAGTATCCAAGTGCCGAATATCGATTTTGCACCTGTTCAGAAGTTTTGATCTTTTTACATGAAAATAAAAAAGTTATTTGGATTATAATGAAATGTCTTTTTGTATTTTGCGCAATGAGGTTTTGATATCTTGCTTCTTTTAGATTGCTCTAAGACGAGAAAGGATGGGTCAAACGGCTCCATTTTGGAGATTTTCTGCAGCTTCTTATCCCGATCTTGAAGAGACCATGTCTGTAGAGGCCGAGGCCCCTGCAAAGATTAAAAGAAGCTCGGTTTATGGCAGTGCAAGTACATCTTTGGGGGTAACACTACTTAATTCTTCTCTATCTTGTTTTCAATCCTAATGATATGTCAGAGTCGACCACTAGATGGGTGATTACAAAAATTGATTTATACAGTAGTTGGAATATAATATTCTGAAGTGTACATAGCTATTATTTATTTGGTGGAACACAATTTCAGTGCGTAATGTAATGTGTTACTAGAAAATATTGTCCTGTAGTTAGGAATTAAGCATCAAACTTGGTAAGGCAGATTAATAATTGGCAGCGTGTCTTGGAGGACACTGTCAGACACGGACATGTGAGGATAAGCGCGTCCTTTTTCTATTTAAAAAAAAAATTACATTGCAATTTTATCTATTTTTGTTGAACTTTAGTATCTTAGCCTCTTAGCTTTCTACGTATTAGAAATTGCTGTTGGATTGAATATCTAAATTTTTTATTTTCCATGAAGGGTGACGTATATCCGGTGGAGCCTTATGACGATCTATCCATGAACCAAGTTCTTGACGCTCATTGGGGTGTTCTCAACGATGAAGACGTAAGATACTCTTAATACTTCGGGTAACATTGTTGTATTTTTCAATGTAGATTCCTATTATTCAAATTTCAAAACATCAAACTCTTAAGCATCACGACGTGCATCTGATTGCAAACTTGTGACATTTTATTTCTAGCTTCTCCCTTATATGCTTGATTTGAACTTCAGCAGTATCAATAGCCTTGGAATATTGGTTTCAGCTAAATTATTTCGGTTTAGATTCAAGTCCATAACCATTATGGGTTATATTAACTTGGCATGGTTTGCTATTCCAAAACAGTCAAGTGGGCTTCGGTCACACACATTATCCATGCTCGTCAATGATTCTCCGGGAGTTCTCAATATAATTACTGGGGTTATATCTCGACGAGGTTATAATATTCAGGTCAGTTAATTGATTTGTCCTTTTTTAAAAAAATTTTCCCCCCCGACCTGTTGATCTGAATGTATTTCCTTTTTTTCTATTCTCAGAGTCTAGCTGTTGGTCGTGCCGAAGTCGAGGGACTATCTCGCATTACTACTGTTGTTCCTGGAACTGATGAGACCATTGGCAAGCTGGTTCAGCAGCTTCACAAGCTTATAGATCTTCACGAAGTATGGATATCAATTTTTTCATATTTTAAGAAGTTGAAAGATCGCGTGACCTTAACTTTTGTTAGTTTTTCTATCAGTTTGGTAAATGTGACATTAAAACAATAAAAAGATTGAAACTAATTAAAATCATTTACGGTAAAAATTCTACAGTACCACTCTGTGCTTCATGATTGTGTATGCGTGTATTTAATTTTCTTTTGCCGTGTGGGTGACCATGTACCTGACGAAAATGAGATTGGTTTCTTCAGGTTCAGGATATTACACACCTGCCGTTTGCAGAGCGAGAGCTGATGCTTATAAAGGTTGCAGTTAACCCTGCTGCTAGGAGGGATGTTCTCGATATCGCAAGCATTTTCAGAGCCAAAGCTGTGGATGTGTCTGATCATACAATTACTCTTGAGGTAAACTTCTGATTCCCCGTTTACTTGTTAGTTTAAAACTCTCGTAATAGTTCTTTGTGGTAGTGTCGGGCACTGCAGTAGAGATACCATAAAGGTCCCACTCTTATTTCCCATCTGTCATCATGTATTAGAACCCAAGCCCGACCCACATTTTTGTGGTTTCAAGGTCACTCAGATGGACCTGATAACTTTTTTTTGGGAGTGGGCAACCCACACTCAATATGCACCTTTTCCCATGGCAAACCTGACCCGCGTACCTATGCAGATTAGGGTATGGGATGAGGTCCTTTTAACCCAAACCCAGGAAAACCCAATCCGAAATTCAAATTGCCAGCACTAAGTAGCGGTGAGGTTGATTTTTGAGAGACTAAAATGTTCAAATGGTTTTGGGTTATTCTAAGAGCACTACAGGCTTAGACCTGAACATAAATACATGCATATTTATCCATGTACGTGTGAACTCTGTATCTTTCGAAAACAATTATCGATACATCACTATATCGTCATTATGTGCAGAAATTTGTCCGTCTATGATCGGGCTACATCATATGAGCATATCCTTTCTAGTATTTGAAACTAGGTATCAAAAACAGCAATGCGTTTATTGTAGCAATGAAAAGCAAATACAATGTTAGTTTCGAGCTGTTTTGTTGGAGCCCCACATTCATTTCAATGCTCGTGATATCCTATCTTTGTCGGGCTTTTCTTACCATTCTTTGACTCACTTTATTTGTTTGACTCGTCCCGTTTTATTAATATTGGATCCTTTTTCGGTTGTCCCAGCTCACAGGTGATATAAACAAGATGGTCGCACTACAGAGGTTACTAGAGCCCTACGGGCTTTGTGAGGTTTGTTTCCCAATCCTTGGTTCTTGTCAAGTCGCATATTCTGTTTATTTAACTTGCTGTCTTGCTCCGCAGAAAACTGGTAAAACGTTGAATATAATCCTGAAAATCATTTCATCTTTCATCGGAACCTATTTCTCGCACATTACAGATAGAAATAATATCCAATGAAACCAATCCCTCTACTTAAACCGAAATCTTGATGAGATTGTATTGAACCAGAACTTAGTTTGTCATGAATAGCAATGAGGACTTATTTGAAACTTCTCACTAGAACTGACAATGTGGGCTCGAACCCTCGAGCACTCGAAATCCAACCCGCACTTACGTGTGGGTTCTGATTGCATAAAATATACTTGATTAATTTTTGGGTGAGGTCAAATGTACTCGACCTGCACATTTTTTATGTAAAACCTGAAACCTGCACCTCTTGGGGGTCGGGTTTGGATAAAGTATGTTCAACCCAAGCCTGAAAAATCCCGACCCAAAACCCGAATTGCCAGTTATAATGCACAAGGCTGATCTTTAGTGCATAAGCATTTTGTTAGATGCGTTCTTGGTCAAGAAATTACGATAATAGTTGAATAGAGAATTTTACAGTAGATTCCACTTCACCATAGGTTCAAAACAATTCATTTCGCCTCCAAAAAAACCGTTTATGAGCCCTCTTCTACGAATTCTACGCTTTAGTCTCAGCCATCGAATTTGTTTTTTTGTCCCTAGTTTTGCTTGCAGTAGTTTCATTTCCATCTTTGTACATATATTGGATATATGCAACATTTTGAAATTTTATGCTTCATCAATATGTTTCTGTTAAAAGATCGGTTTCTTGCTATGTTAAGGTTGCACGAACCGGAAGAGTTGCGTTGGTGCGAGAATCAGGCATTGATTCCACATCTCTGCGCGGATTCTCTCTTCCCTTGTAAAACTCGATATCAGATCCTGAGAAAGCTTTTATCTATAGGCAGTTGTCACCGAAAGTATGGGGATTAGAAGATCCCGAGAAAGCTTTTGTACTCGCCCTCATTGGCTTTTGAGTTTCGCCTTGTGGTTTGATGTAAGAGTTAAGATCATGTAACATTTAGGGTTGAGATGTTGTAGGGTTTCATATAGGAAAATGTTTCATTTCGGTCCTCTAACTATCCACTTTGCTCTGAATTGGTACTCAATTTTAGTTTTGTTTCAAATGGGTTTCCAAACTATCTATAATGTTCCGATATGGTCCCAAACTATGTTATTTTCTTTTGAATTGGTCAAATCTGTTTCGGTGTTGTCAAATTAGGTTGACACGACAATCTTGTACGAACAACTTCTCTTGACATGGTGACCACGTAATGCTTAAGTTAACTAAAATTAGTTATTCAGTAATGAGACTAATTTAAAACAAAATTGTATAATCGAGGACGCATAGTCGCTACGTCAATTTTGTCTAATTTGACCTTTCAATTATACAATATAGTTCCATAATTGTCTAATTTGTAGATTTACCTAATTTAATTTCTACATGATTGCTACTTCGGCAACATTTTTTATGTAAAACTTGTCATGTTTGTTTAATTTGACGACACGGTTATAAATGATACCGTTTACGATAGAAATACTACTACACGAGTATATGAGTCAATTTGATCAACCAATTGCACGTGAATAGAATTTTGATAACTTATATTCAAAGCAACATTTGTTTTTGAGAAAATTACAGGTACATCTTTTCTTAGATAAGTTTATTACACATATCACTCTTAAAGATCATGATGTTACTTTTACCACCATTGAAGATGACATTTATCGTGTAGCACACTTTTTCCGTTAAAGTTAACGGAATATTTTAAATTTTATTTTTTGAAATTCCAAAAATACCCTCACTCTATTACCCTTCTTCTTCATCAAGAACATGTTCATCATGTTCTGCCGAAAAATTCATAGTTTGACCGGAAAATTTATAGCTTGGCCGGGAAACTCATAGTTTTGCCGGAAAACCATTAATTTTTTTTC